>OZ035835.1:28076014-28253514 GCA_964034765.1 Knipowitschia caucasica
CGGTCCTCTGATGTTGTAATCAGAATGTTATTGTTCCATGCACAAAACTCTGCTGACGTTATTGATCCAAGATGACCAGTTAGAGATGAAATTATTTCTTGTTTCTAGTAGGTGATGATATATATTTCATAAGAGTCATTACAAATAGTATTTAATGTATGTAACTGCGATGTTTAAACAAATCTTACCTTTGAGCTCAGTATATAAACATTGCTATCAGTGCATGCTACAACTCTGTCATCAGAGGCTGAAAAGGAAAGATGAACTACTTCTCCCAGCAGTGTGGCGATTATTGTTCCAGTAGCAATTTCCCCTGAAAAATATGGAAACAGCTCAACAACAGCACCGTGGCTCTCTTCTTGACGACAATGATAATGTAGAGTCATACATCGTTAACCAACCCAAGTCATTAATTAGGTTATACATCTATTCAACAACAGGAGAGACTATTACAAATACATTATTTGGACGTACCTTCTCTGACTCTCTTCTGACAAATTTCAATATCCCAGATGATAATGTAATCAGCAGAGGCCGAACAGAGAACTGGCTTGTTGCCGTTTCCAAAAGTCATCACACTGATGTCACGATGATGGCCAGTCAATTGTAACAGTGGCTATATCAATACAGACAAATATTTTCCATGAGATGTAACGCTAGATCTTAACAGTTAACAGTTGAGGCTAACCGCTAGTGCTCAACTTAACTTTTGTTAGTCGAATTACCTTTTCAATAGCCATGTAGGAATAAACCAACAGGTCCTTTCCATTAAGTACAGCATAGAAATAATTAAAGCAAGCAAGCTGCTGGTGTGAAACAAGCCGTTCCCGAATGAGGCAAAGCTTTTCGCTGATCATATTGAACGTTGCAGCTAGCAGTCACAAACCGACTAGGATGAATGGTTAACGCTAACAGTTTATGTTACCATGGTGACATTAAACTCAGGTCTACTTCCGTGCTGTCAAATTTGCTCTTTCAATGAAGATCAACACAATACACGTAGAAATTGTATATTAAAACGTACAGTTGTACGGGTTATTTACTGTCAATGGTTGTAAGCGATGCGCCTTGTTTTTGTAAATTGCGCACGTGTATTCTGCACTACTGCGTTAAGCCACGCGATGGCAGTAGAACTTCAATGTCTGCTCTGTACACAGTACATGATGATGCGTACATCGACTTTTTCCTGAGGAATATGTTTTATAAGTTAAATTAAAGTAAAACTGTACTTTTGAACTCCCGTCACGCCGCTGAATAGCGCTCATAAGATGCAAACCAAAATCACCCGACACTCTAAACACTCTGTTTCGATATTTGAAGATTGTAGGAACAGTTTCGTAACAACCAACCCAGGAAAATGATCTGGATTTCGAGCTTGAAGGGGATTTCAGGTCATCCCGCTGTAATGCCAAAGGATAAAGTGTTTATAAAAAGAATGAATGACGCGGCGCACCCTGGGAAATGTAGTTAATGGGCACGACGGCTGCCGGTTGGAGCAGGGTGGGCGGTGTCTAGTGGCTGCTAAGCTGTAGTTGGATGGACCAGACGACGTTGACAGTCCTTGGGATATGACTGTGCTTTTGTAGTGCGGTTTGCTAACTTTAGCCACGCCGTGAGCAGATTTCATATTTCTTTGGATTTAACGAACGCCAAAGGAGTGGAGTTCCTGTGCCAACTCGTTCATCTGACCAGTGTGCTTATACTTGTTTTACTATTCATTAAAAACAAGTATGCTTTATCGGAAAAGGAGCTAGCACAAGTTTAGCTAAATGGCTAACTAGCGTGACTGGAACTTGTGAATTTCCTTACACAGTCATCGTGGGCCATAACAGTCTTACTAGTGGCCGAGGTGACACTTCTAGTGGATCCACGGTGGCTTATAGAAAGGACAAAATAACCAAACGTGTATTTAATTCAGTTTGTTAGCATCTAGGGGCTAGCAAGTTTAATACTTGTAATATGCAAACGACACAGAGCAATGCATTGGGATTTCAACCTCAGAAAGACATCGTATACAACAAACTTCTCCCATATGCTGATAGATTAGATGAAGAGTCCAATGATGTTTTGAGCAAAATTAAAGGTAATTTGGCTCGAGCCGTACAGCTTAGAGAAATATGGCCCGGTGTATTGTTCTGGACAAGGAAACTTTCCACGTAAGTATTATATTTGGTACAGACATATTAAGTAACAAAGTAACTGTCTCAATAGACTGTCTTGAAAAAAATGCTTATTTTATCGTTATAAGATATTTATGTCAGCAGATGGATCCTCCACCTGTTTGTGCAGCGAATGAATGCTTATGTTGACTGCTTGCCCTAAATGAAACAACCCTATTTTTGAGTAACTAGGGAGGGATTTTTGTCATTATTATTTTTATCATTATTATAATTAGCTAATTTTATCATCTTTAGGCAAGTTCTCTAAACATGTCTATTGGTCCTGTTTGATCTTGTTATTTATGCTGACCTGATGTGAGTCACTGCCGTCTCAGAGTGATGGAAAGTTTGCTGTGTGGATGACCCAGATCCAAGATGCTTGTATTATAAAGCTTTCTAATTTAATTGTTTAATTGTGTTGAAAGAGCCCATAACAAAATACTGAGCAGACAACTTTAGTTTTTTGTTTTTACCTCAATAATTATAAACATTACTGTTTTTATATCAAGGTACATGCGATTGTATGGCCGGAAATTCAGCAAAGAAGATCATGTACTCTTCATCAAGTTGCTCTATGAGATTGTGACCATCCCCAAACTGGAGATTAGTATGATGCAAGGCTTTTCTCGCCTTCTCATCAACCTCCTGAAGTAAGAGACTGTAGTATTTACACACACTATTTGATATATATATATATATATATATATATATATATTTTTTTTTTTTTTTTCTTTTTTGTCTTCCGTTTTATTACTTTCAAAAAACAATTTAACACAGGAGCACTCCCAGGATAGAAAATGTATGTTTTACTTGATATTTGATTGTATTTTGTTGCACTCCTTGTTTTGACATTTGTAGGAAAAAAGAGCTTCTATCAAGGGAGGACCTTGAATTGCCATGGAGACCCCTCTACGAGCTACATGACAGGATTCTGTATTCCAAAACTGAACATCTGGGTCTCAACTGGTTTCCTAAGTATGCGTCATATCTATTTTAGTGTTACAATCTGTCTGTGTGTGTGTGTGTGTGTGTGTGTATTTATTTGTATGTATGTTTGTGTATATGTATATGTATGTATGACTGATTATTGGACACTCATTTGAATGTTTGTAATGAATCCTTGATTTTATTTAATATTGGACAGGCATAGTAAATCTTAACTACTATATTGCTTTGATTTACTTTTCTTATTTAAACAATGCAGTATGCTGACATTAAAGCAAGAAACACCATATATGTAATTAATTCAACACCCATGGAGAAAATCTGAAGCTCTAGCAGCCAGCAGTGCGAGGTGCTCTTTTATGGTGCTATGGGAACATTGTTTCTCACATATTTTTGCATATGCGTTTTTCTCATTTTGCTTTAAAACAAGCTGCTTTGGCTAAAGGCTTGCTGAATTTACTGCAGATGCTATTCATAACAATAATTTATTTAAAGATAGTTAATTTAATATTATTTATGATTGGCACTGAAACACAATCTTTATTCCTTTGTCTCCTTTCACATTCAGTTCTCCTCGACCTCGTACATCCTCTAAAAACGTAATGCTAAAATTGGTTCGGAGGTGGTAAGAACAATATTCCTCCTTATGTTTTACTTTGAAATAATCCTGTGGGGCACTTGTTTTTTTTTCTTGAATAAATTGCATGTAAAATCACAAACTGGCCACCTTTTCGCAGCTTGTACAAGAAACAAAACCCATCATGATCAATGTTAACATTACACACATAATCGAGACTGTCGCACTGCAGCTAACAGATTCTCAACCCTCTATCCCCTGCATCTACTCTGATAGGCTTCTCTGGGACCTCTTCTAATTTCACATGTGAGATGTAGTTTCATCTGCTTTTGATTATGTCCGCAATTAGTTCTGCAACATTATTCAAAAGATGTTGTATTACATAGACACAAAAGTGTTCATTGGTGGTGGGCTGCGGCCTTGCAGATGATTTTGGGGGCTATGGGGAGAAATTATGCCCATATGTTTGTCCCCATCCTGTAGTGAGCTGTGGTGAATGTCAGGCTCTGATGCAAAGATCATCTGGATACTTATAACAGACCCATACTTGAGTGTATTTGAAATGCATGATTTCTTTTTAACCCATTTGTTGTGATGCTCATTCAATGGTTGTATTATCACAGGTCTACCAAATGTGTATCTAATTATCTTATCTAAAATTAAGCTATGGTTGAATCATATTGACATTTCCACCAAGGCATGGCTTAAGCTTGCATGTAAGCACATAGGTGGGAGTTGGGCTGGGGAGCTCAAAAGCTGTAGTTATATTGGTCATGGGATTTCAGAGCAGTTATGTGACCTCACAAGTCTCATCATCTGTATGTGAAGATAACCTTGTGAGTGATGCTTAAGAAGCTCCATGACCTGCAAAGTCAATACAAATGACTAGTAATAAACTACAACCCACATATTATTCAATCACTCTCTTATCTTATGAGAATAGCAACGTGTGATTGATTTCACTATAGTCATGAGAAGGGCCAATTAAAAGACCTTTCCAAGTAGTGTTTTATTTCAGGCAAGGCATGTTTTGAATTTTAATGTATCAAGTGCTTTGTCTTGTGTAGTCTAAAGTTTGTCTATTGTTTCACTGAAGTTTTGATATTTCTTTTGGTTTCAGCTCTGTGGAAAATGTGATCAGAGCACTGGTGAAAAACTGCAGACCGTATGTATTCACAATTTGGATTTTTTTATTTGATATTCATCATTATCTATAAACAAGAAAAGTTCTGTGATTTTTGTATTAGAGCTGCAGATATTTCAGGATGCTCCTGGACTCAAACTCAGTCTTACGTGGATAATCCTATTATCTCATCTAATTCTGTTCTGTCTGAGAGTTTCCTGTCAGTAGGGAGAGTGATTTGTGAAGTGCTGAAACACTGGTCAACTAGTGTGAATTGTTTTCTATAGCTGAAGTAGCATTTACCAAATTACACTAAACAAAAACATAAATTCAGCGCTGCCATTTTTCACGGGTTCAACGTAAACATGTAAAAGCCTTTACGCTTATTACACATCTATATCAGATATTGTTGACATCATTTGTTGTCATTTAGAAAAATGTTCTGTATTTTGTATGCATTCATAAAAAATAATTATGTGAACTTACAATCAAATTATGTGTATTCATACAGGTATTTTTCTGACTCAGCCACTCAGGAGATGTTGTGTGAGTGGAGACCTCTTCTATGTCCATTTGATGTCACAATGCAGAGAGCAATCAGTTACTTTGAGCTATTTTTGCCAACAACTCTCCCCCCAGAGCTGCATGACAAGGGTTTCAAGTATGATTATATGAAAATATTTGTAATAAGATTAATTCACCAACGATCACTGGTAAAGTCTGATTTTTACTATCAGGTTGTGGTTTGAGGAGATGCTGAGCTTATGGCTGTCTGTTCAGAATCTTCCAAGCTGGGAAGTGGTAAGATAAAAGCGGTCATTTTATTTCTTAAGGATACTGACTATTAATTCGTCCTTCTGTTGTAAATTTCAGCATCTGGTTAGTCTCTTTGCTCGTCTGGCTAATGACAGCATTGGCTACATTGACTGGACTCCCTATATTTCCAAGGTGTGTTTGTTTCTTTACTATACGGCTGGGCGATCTAATACTGGTATAATTTTAAAGTACTGTATGGAATTGAATTCACACAAAGGCATTTGTGTGTATGCGCACTGGTGATGTTTTTCTTTGGTCTGAGTGCGTGGAGAGACTGGCTGCTATTGTAGCTGTGGTAGAGGAAATCCGAAACAAGCTTACCTCCTAACAGTCCTTTCTCAATTTGTGCGAAATCTTTGACTCTGGGCTGTCACGGTAGCTGGTGTAGGCGCTTCTCTTTGCATAACGTGTTGATGGTGACAGAAACTGTTGCAAAATTGAATTGATTTTGCTGAAGTTGTTTTAAAACTGTAAGACCCCTCACCACACACTTTATATGCCGAGTCACCGGACTGGTGCTGGGCAAACTCCCCCCCCCCCAGAATTGCTGACCTAGCTTTTTTGGGTTTTATATTATGCATTGATTTATCAAAATAGAAAGTCTTGTTAAAAAATTAACTGTATATTTTGTATTATTATTATTAAACTTTATTACAGACACGAAGTCCAGATAAGAAAAACATTACACAAAAACAAAAACAATCATAATCATAAAAATAAGCATACATGATTACAGCAGACTATTGTACCAGTGACGCCACAGTTCAGACTGATAGCGTGTGGACAAATTGTGCAGTTATGAAGTTTTTTCCCAGTGTTATTTATATTGTGAACATGGGATATTTCCTTCTCAAATCGTGATGTAATTTTTTGGCCATATCCCCATGCCCTCGTCAGGTTTGCGAAACACATTAACACAAATAGTCATGGCTTCTTAAGTTTCCTTGTTGATCTCGCAGTCAGTTTTAGAAGGTGGACCATATTATTTTATATGCATTTTTATTGCTCATTTATAATTTTTTGTCATACAAACATCTCTGACAAATACATTTGAAAGTTCCCCCTTATATTTCAGATTTTTACTAGAATTTTGAGAAGTTTGAATCTTCCAGTTGGAACCAGTCAGATGATGGTACCACGATACATCACCAATGCATACGACATAAATCATGCTGTGTTGTGGGTTTCTGCCTTATTGGTGAGTTTACTTACAATAGTAGTCATTAAAATAAACAAAACTTTTAACAATTCTTATTTTTTATTTTTTTTAGGGTGGACCCAACAAAGAGGCGCAAGGTCAGCTCAATGGCCTTTTCAAAAGTATCACATCTTTCTTTCATCCTTCAAACCATGGTCGGTGGTTGGTAAGTGGTTTATAAAAGTTACACAACACGAGTTTTGTGAAATTATATCATTCATTTTAAGAAAGCATCCACAAAGACAGTTATTGAGATTCAAAGAAGGCTGAGTCCTCTGGCTTTCTAAATGAATCTCATTTAGGGACTGATTCACCATGCTGGCTGTCATGCGGAGGACGGGAAAAATAAATGTTCTCAGAGGCCTTTTCTTTAAAGTTACGTACTCAAGGTTTATAACAGGATCTGGTTCAAACACGTGAGCCAACAGTTTTTAGAAAGGTCAGTGACTGCAGAAATGCATGCCGTTCTGTTTTGAGAACCCCCCTCCATTACATTTGAAAGCTCTGGCAACAACATGTCCTACACTGGGTAGTATTAATGGCACAGGGATGACTCTGTATGTTTATTTTTGGCTGTTACTTGGAAACTTGTGGAAACACACTCCAAACTTTGTTTACATCTGATGTGCTAAGAAATATTTCATCATCTGAAATAGAGTAAAACATTTCATGTTTGTTTCTTCTTTTTGTTCTTAATTGTGTCTTGGGTTTATTTTACTGTTGTTAGAGTAAGAATGGGGATAAAATAAATATCAACTCTTTCTAGAATGTTCTCACTAACAAAAAACATTTCTCAAGAGGGTAAGACGTCTCTTTTTATGACCCCTCACAGATGAAGCTGATGAAACTGCTACATAGACTTCCTGCAAGTGTTGTTCGCAGGCTGCACAGGGAGCGTTTCAGAAAGCCCACTTGGCTCACACCGATACCCGACAGCCACAAACTCACAGAGCAGGATATCACAGAGTTTGTCAATAGTATGATGGAGCCTGTTTTACTTGCTATGTTCAGCAAAACGGGCAGTCTTGATGCTGCAAAAGCATTGCAAAACCTTGCTCTGATGCGACCCGAGTTGGTCATTCCACCGGTGCTGGAAAAGTAAGTCCGGAGTTAAAGGTGTCTGCATTTTAAATAAATGTTTCTTCATATAATAACTCCACGCTTCAGAAACGAAATGATAATTTTTTTCTCGTTTGACTAAGGTAATTGTTCTCTTCACTTGGCAGGACGTACCCCGCTCTGGAGACTCTGACGGAGCCGCATCAGCTCACTGCTACCTTGAGTTGCATGATTGGAGTGGCTCGCAGCCTGGTTTCAGGGGGTCGCTTCTTTCCCGAGGGGCCAACTCATATGCTCCCCCTGCTCATGCGGGCTCTGCCTGGGGTGGACCCTAATGATTTCAGCAAGTGCATGGTACTTTCACCTGTCTGCTTTCTATGGCTCATCCAGACCGTGTGGTTTGTGATTAAAAATAAATAATTTCTTCTTTTTGTCCACAGATCACGTTTCAATTTATTGCTACATTTGTGACCTTAGTGCCTTTAGTTGACTGCTCCTTTGCCCTTCATGAAAGAACAGACTTAACAGAGGTAAATTATTAAATTGTTTGTAGAGACATTTTAGGAGAGTGTTATTCTAAGTCTTAAAACTTTATATAATGTTTCCTGTTGTGTCGTTAGATTGAACGCGAGATGTGCTCTGCTTCTGCAGAGTTTGAAGATTTTGTCCTACAGTTCATGGACAGGTGTGTGAATGATGATTTAAGTTTTTGTGAATTTGTTTTCAAATAATGCTTTAATTATTTGAGGCACAGTAATAAGTTGACTATTAATATGTGGTCTGCGCAGATGTTTTGCCCTAATAGATAGCAGCACTCTGGAACAAACCCGAGAAGAAACAGAAACGGAAAAGATGACTCATCTTGAAAGTCTAGTGGAACTAGGCCTGTCATCAACGTTTAGCACAATCCTGACACAGTGCTCTCTGGACATTTTCAAGGTCACTATACTTCTTTACCTATGCTGACAGTAAATTAAAGATTAATCACAATTTTTTATAATTTTAATTGATACAAAATGTTATAAAATGTTAAAGAATGATGAATGTCTTGAAAAGATGTTACAATAAAGTAGGTTACTTTTAACAGGTGGCTTTGGAGAAGGTGTTCAATTTTGCGACCACCAACATCTTTGAAACACGCGTATCTGGAAGGATGGTTGCTGACATGTGCAGAGCTGCGTCTAAAGTAAGTCTCACGTGAAATGCATTGCATTTCATTCAGTTAAATGTTTAAGTCAAAATAAAGTTTATTTACAACTTCAAGAGCCAAAGTGCTTCCATAATCTTTAAAGCCACCCTGTGTCATTTTAACAGCTGCTCCATATGAAAAAACAAATTATGACCTTTTTAAGAATATTTACCTCCACCATGTTTTTTTAATTGTATTCATAGGCTTAGAATTTAACTTATAAGTGTTCATGAGAGGGGAGTGCTCGCCATGTCAATGCGCCATCTTGAAAAACGGTGGTGGATAAGGGACAAAAAGGATGCGAGAATCGCGTTTTCGGTTCACATGAGCTACTGATATCGTTGCTTTCACCGTGCCTTCACAAGTTGGAAGAGGGAACCATGGAGGACCACAGTTATGTAAAAGAACCATGGAGGACCACAGTTATGTAAAAGAACAATCCGAACAACAATCTTTTCCAATCTTGTGACATAGCATTCCAACTACTATGTATACTAATACTAAGTTTCAACTAAACTTATTCAGGGAAAAAACCTCAAATAAAACACACACAGAATCCTCACAAAACAATCGCCAGAATACTTTATCAGCAGCGTGAGTGAATGTTCTGTTTTCTTACTGTGATGCAAATAGGGCGCTGTGGCTAACGTTAAAGCTAACATGAGCTTTTAGCCATGTCCTGCCGCGGCTGTGTATATCTCCTGCTTCTTTATTTCTCCATGTGTCTCTTCTCTTCACATCGCGTTTTAAAAACTATTTATTATAATGGATCCATGGTAAAACTCTGTGCAGCGGGTGACGCGTCTGAACGTGGTCTTGTTTTCGAGTTGCCTCCACGCAACTGTCAAGTGCCTGAGACATTTGGAGAGATCCGGTCATTTATCAAACTTAAGTATTCTTTCCTTGGCAGTCTTGTGAATGACTGAGGGTTGAGGAGCACTGTCAAAGACTTCAGTACTATATTGGACTGAGATATATGATCTCAACGCTAGATGGCACTAAAAATTACACAGTGTACCTTTTTAAAGCCAAGGATTCATACATCTAAGCAGCAATACTCTTGGCCACCACTGGGAGGGGGGCTCTGCAAATTGACAAGGTAGTGCCCCAAAGATATCCATCTTTTGCAGCAAAGGTGAAGAATAAATTGATTCAGCCAATTGGAGTAAAATTATATTAGGCTTAGTCAATGTAATACATAGTTGTTATCCCTATATTGCTTCAAAACATCCATCCATCCATTTTCTTCCCCATTTCTGGGTCACGGGGGTGACAGTCAGTACACATAGCACCCGCCCCTCACTTCAAAACATCAGACTTCTAAAGACATCAGACATCTATTTCAGAAAATGTAAAGCTTACAATCAATTTTAGATATTTTTTGTGATTCATTTTTATTTGGAAGTCAAGTGATGCTGTAAAGGCACATCACTAGTAAAACATTTAGTAAAGAACATTATAATAATACCAACATTCTCTTTTACCTTTGTGCCTCCGTAGTGTCACCCAGCTGAGGCACTCAAAATATTTGTTCCACACTGCTGCAACGCTATCAACCAAATTGCAGTTCGTAAGTTACCTTTTTATGGTGCAAGACATTTTCCTATTTTATGACTCTCAATTTCTAACTTGTACTGTTCAGATGAGGAAGTCCTCCAGGAGGAAGAGCTCGACAAAGAGTTACTGTGGAATCTTCAGCTCTTGTCTGAGGTAATTGTATTCATCCTGGGTTTTTTTTCAGTATAGACTGACCTAACCTTTAAATCTCCACAATGTAGGTGACCCGAGTAGATGGAGACAAGGTTTTGCCTTATCGTTCTGAACTGGTGCAGATTTTGCAGCTGACCCTCCACCTCAAGTGCAAGCAAGGCTATACGTTAGCATGCAACCTGCTACACCACATTCTCCGCTCCTCTGTTCTCATCTATCCCACTGAGTATTGTAGTGTGCCTGGAGGCTTTCACCAACCCATCAGTGACTATCTGCCTATTAAGGTACTTCTCTACCTCAGACGTTCTCAAAAACTAAGGAAGTTTTCACACATGCCACAAAGCTTCCTGATTCTGTCTTTGTGCACATTAGTTATACTAGAAAGTTATTAGATGTACTAGATCAGTTTTGTTTTGATTATTTTTACACACATGTACACACACCATAGACTTTAAATATTAACAGACGTAGTCACGCCTATCTCTGCCATTAAAACTCACCACTTTTGCCTCCTATGGGGCTTTTTCAAAATGGCCGGGGGGCAGGAAAATTTATCAATAATGGCATTGTTATGTGCAGTGATGGACTGCAATCATATAGTTTCCTCATTTTGACCTTCCGGTGTCTCCACGGGGTAAATCAATGTAAAAAAAACAGCTTAAGAGTCTCATTGTCATAACTTTTACGTGACAAATTAACAATGTAGCATGACTGTTTTAGCTCTGCTTATGAGCTCATCTGCACTGCCTAGACAAGGATGAATTACCACTGGGTTTTACTACCCAAATATGCCTGAGAAGAATTAGATTGACTACTCTCATTAGTAGATGACATTCACATTTGTCAATAGAATAGATAAATTAGTGAATTGTATTTTTTGAAAATGGATGCTGCAATAACTCAAAATTTGTATTATAGGATTGGGGTCGACCTGGGGATCTGTGGAACTTGGACATCCGGTGGCATGTGCCTAGCGTTGAGGAGACTTCATTTGCTTTTTACCTTTTGGACCTTATACTCCAGCCGGAACTTCAGCGCCTTCAGAGATTTGCCCAGGGGGAACAGGATTTGAGCAGGTATAATTCAGTGTACTGTATAGGAATGTATTCTATGAGTTGCTTTAACCCCAATTTTGTCTTTCATTTTCCAGAGATGATGTCCTTCAGAGCCTGACCATTGTCCAACATTGCCTCTTAGGAGCAGGAAGTCTCATGCCACCTTTAAAAGGAGAACCCATCCCTGACTTGTAAGTAGTGGGAATGAGATATTATTTGATATAAATTACTGCAGATTTGTTGTAATTGTGTGATTGTTCTCAGGGTTCAGAGCTTGGTGAACCTAAATGAAACCACATTTTATACAGGCATGGAGTATGGTAAGTGCTTACAACAACAAAAATACCGACTTTATAGGAGATTTTCCATTAGATACAATGTCTATAATGACAAGTGAGTTGCCTTCATCTATGGACACTCAACAGCACTGGGTTAGTCCAAAACATTTAGTTTTAGACACGTGCTGGGCCGTTCAGATGTCATGTGTGCATCGTGTTTTGTCAGTGGAGGTTCATGTGTTTAACTGTTGATTCTCTGACCTGTGTTGGTGATTTCAATGGTTTTGTTAAGTCCTCTGAGATGACTTCTGTTGTGAGCTAGGGCTATACAAGAATAAATTGTATTGTATTGTATTGTATTGAGGTTTGTCATCGGTTCAGCAAACATCCAGAAGAACCTGTGTGACAGAATTTTGCTACAAGCCCTATAAGCCTCCTGTAGTAGAGCCTGGTGCACTGTGTGTAAAATACACACACAATAGGTCTAATATTATGTTTTGAATCTTGAAATATGTGTTTGAGACGTTGCAAAGAAACCCCGAAAAATAACAATCCCCAACAAACTTGTTTGATTTGCTCTTTCAGATCACTCCAGAGAGAACTACAGAGATGCAATCTGTCGTGTGATGAGACAGTTGATTCGTATGTACACACTATCTTTACATTAGTGGCATTGTGAACACACCTAACTCTTTTTGATTACAGATTACATTTTGGAGCACACTGAAGATGACACAAAGTCACTGTTTTCCATCATCAAAGTAAGAATATTGCTTGCCCCACTTTATTTTCATTGTTTTATTCTATGTAAAAAGGTCACATCAGGTTCTATTACAAATCTATTGAATATGTCACTTTTTTTCAGATCATCAGTGATTTGTTGCACTTCAAAGGTTCACACAAGCATGAGTTTGATTCCCGGTGGAAAAGCTTCAACCTGGTCAAAAAATCAATGGAAAATAGAGTGAGGATTTAATTACAAAGGTCTTGTTATTATTATTGTATTCAATTTCACTAAGAATTTGTTCCTTCAGCTTCACCTCAGAAAGCAGCACATAAGGGCACTGCTAATAGATCGAGTTATGCTTCAACATGAAGTACGTAATCTCCTTTTCATCATTAAATAGGTTCTTTCTTCTGCACACTCCAACTTGTTCTGATTTTAGTTACGAAAGCTGACAGTGGAGGGTTGTCAATACAGAAGTATTCACCAAGATCTGATGAAAGATTTGCTAAGACTTTCCACAAGCACCTACAGCCAAGTGAGTTCACATCAGTTGTGGACTATTTGTGAAGATAAAGTTCAAAACTTTATTACAATACTGAAGATAATTACAATTTACTATCTTGCAGGTCCGAAACAGAGCTCAAACTGTTCTCTTCACTGCACTGGGGACCTATAACTTCTGCTGTCGGGATCTTATCCCTCATGTTTTGCAGTTTCTCAACCCAGACAACAGCACTGTTACTCAGCAGCAGTTCAAAGTATGATGAGGCTTTATCATTAGCTTTTTTAACCGCATGTGCAGAAGGATTATTTCTTGGTGCTTTTCTGTTTCAGGGTGCTCTGTACTGCCTTCTTGGTAATCATAATGGTGTATGCCTTGCCAATCTACATGACTGGGATTGTATTTCTTTGACATGGCCCGCTATTGTGCGGTCTGGCCTCAGCTCGGCTATGTCCCTGGAAAAGCCTTCCATTGTCCGACTGTTTGATGACCTAGCAGATAAAATCCATCGCCAATATGAGACAATTGGCATTGACTTTGCTGTAAGACTATTTTTGTGAATGACAACATGTATCAAAATATCATCTATTCTATTTTAAACTTGTGTACACTTGGCAGATTCCCTCTGAGTGTTGTGCTGTGGCCAAGCAGCTTATGGTTGCGGCCGCCCCAGTCCCGTCTGAGCCTGTCCCAACTGCCAACAATGTAGCAGAAGCTTTGCAGAAACAAGAATACAAGAACACTGAGTCTGTGCAGTGAGTGACCCTGACGTTTATCCTATATTTTTCCCCCATGTGTTTCACTTAAAGAAATATGTCATGTTTTTTAGGAAATACGATCAACTCATTGTTGATCTGCTGGACAACTTAAGCAATAGAAACTTGTAAGTCTACTAGTATTGTTTATATTTGTATGTGTACTATGTGTAAGTGTAGTTATATATAACACATGTATGCATATTTGTATATAATATATGTATATTTAAACAAAATTTTTACTAAAACTTGTGATGTCTGATTTTTGCAGGCCTTGGAAATTTGAACACATTGCAATTGGGTTTTTGTCATTGCTGTTGAGAGATGACAATCAACTCCCACCAGCTGCCATCACTTTCTTTGTGAAAAGTCTCAATCATGACTCGCTCTATGTTCGCAAGGTTTGTTACCAATTTGGTTGGAGTTTTATTTCTCAAGATTTAATTTGACATTTTTTTTTACATTAGGTGGCTATATCAGCTGTTGCAGGAATCATGAAGCAAATTAAGAGACCACATAAGAAAATCTCCATCAGTTCATCCAAGTTTTGTAAGCATCGTACAAGCTATGATTTATGGATATTTGTCCTCTGGTTTACATTCTACTTTTTCTTTGTAGGTGAAATCAAGGACTCTGATAGTATTGTAGCAGGAGACCGGCCTGATAACAAGTGGCTTCAGTACGACAGCAGCAGTTTGCCGCGCACACAGGAGGCCTGGGACAAGTGTGTGTTTATGGAAAAGACACACTGGGGATACTATTGTTGGCCAAAGTGAGAGACTGAAGAAAGTTATTTTCATTGGTCATATTTTATTTTGATTTCTATTGATTCAATTCCTTCAATTTTAGGAATCTGACAATATATGCACCATCTGAAGAGCAGCCCAAACAAGACCTTTCTAGAGAGGAAATGACTGAGGTAAATTCACAATTAGTCGTACTTGCTAAATATCAATGTTTATTTTCTGTAGTAATCATTTAATTTTTTTTCACAACAGCGAGAACAGATAATATATGAGCATTTCACAGACGCAGCCTTCATCAATCAGTTTATAGAATTTCTATCTCTGGAAGACCGGAAGGGCAAGGACACATTCAGCCCTCGCAGATTTTGTTTGTTCAAAGTGGGAATGCCAAAAACATTTTTAATTGTTGTCTTAACTGAAAACAATTTTTGAAAATACATTTTTTTTGTTCAGGGTTTATTCCGCAACTTTCATGATGCCTTTCTGCCGCTATTGCAGCCACACATGGAGCGTCTTGTTGCAGACTCTCATGAGAGCAAACAGCGCTGTGTGGCAGAGATCATCTCTGGTTTGATCAGAGGCTGTAAACACTGGAGTTATCCAAAGGTAAAGTTGAAAATGATCTGTAAAAAACTACATACAATGCTTTAACTTGATTGATGTTACTAGGTTGAGAAACTGTGGACAATGTTGTGTCCTATACTACGTACTGCTCTGTCAAACATCACCATAGAAACCTATGCAGATTGGGGCACTTGCATTGCAACAGCTTGCGTAAGTTCAGGCATCATTGTAGTTTTCACACACATAAGTTGCTTGCTCCTCAAATGTATCTGTTTTGATTTTTATGTAGGAGAGCAGAGACCCACGAAAGTTATACTGGCTGTTTGAGATGCTCATGGAATCTCCTGTAAATGGAGAAGGCGGGTCCTTTGTGGATGCCTGGTAAACATATTTTGAATAATCTAAATTGTCTAAAACTACAATAACATATATATTTTTTCTCAGTCGCCTGTATGTGCTGCAAGGAGGACTTGCTCAGCAGGAGTGGCGCGTTCCCGAACTCCTTCACAGGTTGCTCCAATATCTAGAGCCGAAACTGACACAAGTCTACAAAAATGTGCGGGAAAGAATTGGCAGGTATCTTATATTTTTCTACTGTGTTATTTTATTTTCTCATCTTTACTGTATAAATGTATGTATGTAATTTTCCCTCCAGTGTTCTCACTTACATCTTCATGATTGATGTGAATCTGCCTTTCACCAAACCTACCATGTCCCCTCGCATTTGTGATTTTACTGAGAGGGTTTTGTTGCGGCTGAAGCCACTGACTGAAAACGATGAAGAAATACAAAATCACGTGATTGAAGAGAATGAGGTTGAGGAGCAAGATGAAAGGACACAAGCCATAAAACTACTTAAAACAGGTGGAATTGTTGTTTAAACTGACATTTTTTAGCAAGGCATTTCTAAACATGAATATGGTTTAATTACTTTTTTTCATACCATCAGTGCTGAAATGGCTAAAGGCAAGTGCTGGGCGGTCATTCTCTACTGCTGTTTCAGAACAGCTACAATTTCTTCCTTTGCTCTTCAAGGTAGGCACTTTTTGCTTTCATAAGTACGTTTGATCGCACATTTATGTGGCTTGTATTTTTTGTAGATTGCTCCAGTTGAGAATGATGATAGCTATGATGAGCTAAAACGTGATGCAAAAACATGCTTGTCTCTGATGTCCCAAGGGCTGCTGTACGCAGAGCAGATCCCCATGGTTCTAAGTGTGTTGAGGGAGGTGAGTCCGTGTTTCAACATTAATTTGCCATTCACTTGTCATTTTCAAGCCATTGGAGGCTGGTGTTGTAAGATGAAGGAATGGGGCTTCGTGATTACAATCCATGCTATAATCATCCAATGTGTGTTAGAACTACATCCAAGTTTCAGGATACTAAAGTAAAGCTCTGTCACCTCTAACTTTTGTTTGTAATCTGTTGCAGATTGCTGGCAGCAATTCCTGGCATGCTCGATACACTGTACTGACATATCTTCAAATTATGGTTTTCTACAATCTGTTCACGGTCATGAATGACGAGGAGATTGTGAACAATATCCGAGCCCTGGTGATTAAGCTTCTGGAGGATGAACAACTGGAGGTGACGTACATTTGTATTAAAAAAGGGGAAAGGAAATGGGTGTGGGGGCTCACTAAAACCTCATTCGCTGAAAACGTTGCAGATTACATGATAGTCTGTACAATATTTGCTGTGTGTAGTTAGCTAGTTATAAGCATGTACGATAGAAGTTTGAGTAATAAGGGAAAGTTGCAAAGCACCTTAAAAGCGTTCTCAGGTTTGTAGGGTTGAGGCTTCTCTTCCTTTTTTTTACTGACATTCGGTGCGATTATCAAACCGTAACAAAAATGTCTTTTGAGCATACTCCATATTATGCTTTGTAAACGCAGTCACTGGTGAATCGGCACTCTCTCTACCCTGTCTTTATACTTGTTGCTATGGTAACTGGAGGCTGCAGTGATCTGTTGCGATGGCAATCATGTTTAGATTGAGGAAAGATAAAGGGACACAGACAGGACAGAGCAAAATATGAACCAATACAGGTTTTAATGTATTGCACATTTTGTCTTTTGGCTCACCTGTATCCAGTACAAAAGGGGAAAAACAACAATAATTTATCTTGGACGATCCAGTACATACTTCATTGTTTTCCAGGTTAGAGAAATGGCTGCAACAACACTCAGTGGCTTTCTACAGTGCAATTTTCTTTCTATGGATTGCCCAATGCAAGCTCATTTTGAAGCTCTCTGTAAAACACGATTGCCTAAAAAGAGGAAACGGGAACTTGGTGCTTTGGTGGACCCAATCCCTTCAGCTGGTAATTAAGTTTTAATGTAAACTTTAAGCAACAAAACAGGTGATGATTGAATGTAACGTTTTGTTTTATTTTTGGAGACCTGGTACGGCGCCATGCTGGTGTCCTTGGGCTGAGTGCATGTATACTCTCCAGCCCATATGATGTCCCCACCTGGATGCCTCAGCTGTTAATGGACTTGAGTGCTCACTTGAATGATACCCAACCCATAGAGGCAAGGACTTGTATACTTGGTATTATAATTTACACCAGAACCCAAAGCAGGTACACAAGTAAAGCGTGTTATTTCTTCACAGATGACTGTAAAGAAAACCCTGTCAAACTTCAGACGAACACATCACGACAACTGGCAGCAGCATAAGCAGCAGTTCACAGATGATCAGCTTCTTGTTCTGACTGATCTGCTTGTGTCTCCTTGTTATTATGCCTAATACCAGGTAATAAGACTTTACCTTGAATTGCAAATATATTATTTTAATATTCTTAATATTTTACAGCAATGTATAATGTCAAGCTGCTATAGACACCATGATGTGTCTGAAAGAGGAGAAAAGGCAGTACTGAAAAGTAAGATGTGGACTGAACTGCCTGGTAATCTGTCTGTCTAGTTAATTTAGATTTCTGCTATACTTAATATTTAAGGATTAATCATTGCAGGTATGAAAGTCCTGCAGATTGTAAGATTATTGTACAGAGTTTTTCTCCTTTTTAAATTGTGTGCTTGTGCACAATGAAGTGTGTGCATTTAGAAGATGCTTGACGTCATCTGCCAGCGTCCTACACATTTCTCAGGATTGTATGAGCTCTGAGCCAACACAATGTCCAAATTTACTATCCTCTAGTGAGTCTGGGCACAGAATGTGTTTGTGTCCTTTTGATCTACATAATGTATGAATAAGTCATTCTATAGCAAATATGCACCAACATATTTATTATTTATTCTTTTTGAAGTGATAAAGTTTATTTTCTTTTAATGTATGTCCCGTTCAAATTAATAATTATCATGTACTTTTCCATTGAAGGGAGAGGAGATGCTCCCCCTGTATGGTGTTTGCAGTGAGAAGCACAGCTCTATAACTATTAATGTCCCGGTGCAAAAACATTACCAAAATGCCTGTTAAAGAGTGTGATTATACCCTCCAAAACCCTTGAGAATAAACCGTTGGTTTGTTTTTCCAGAACCCTTAACATAGGTATAGGATCTCACGTATGTTTAGTATAGTGCCAAAACTGCAGTGATTTTTTTACTATTTAATTTTAAATGGAATGTTTGATTATTACATGTTATAATAAAGTTTGTATGAAGCTTTGATTTGCCGTTTTTCTGATTTTGTTTTAGTTATATATGTACACTTGGATTAAATAGCGCATACTGCAGACTGCCCCTGCCTGTGTTAAAAATGAATGCCATTCATATTTGTTGCCTAGCAACTTTTGGGATGCTGTTAAGGATCACAGCTTGAATGTACAGTCAGAACTGTTGCAGTTTTACTCTGAAACAGCTGGTTCCATTTGATTAAAAAGCAATTTTCTCTATTTATAAATTAAGAAAATAACAACCGTGGCTTGAACTGTATGTTGCATGATACAATGAATAAGAGAGCTCTTTGATGGCTCCAGTTCTAATCGTACCCCCTTAAACCGCGTCCTGGACTTGTACAGTCTGGTACAAACGTGCACCTGAATGCAGCGGTTCTGCTCATGCCTGGAGCCTACGTAGGCAGTGACTTCATACTCATTTTTCAGCGCACGTCCAGCAGCCGTCGTTTCGACTCAAGAATGGGTCCATTATACCGCGAAGAAAAACCCAAGGAGTCTTCAGATATTGATGAAAATATGTAGTATCAAAATGACCACACATTGGTATTGTCTCTTTTTGCCAGCCTCCGCCACACTGACGCCAAATTTGGCCGGATTAACGCGAGCTCTTTTTTACATCTTGTGAAGGCGCGATGCGTTCACTTGAGGCTTGAACATGAAGATGCATCGAAAAGGTTCAAATAACTATCACGGATGCAACTGATTTCACATGGTACGTTTGGTTCTGTTATTAATACTGTACAATATATGATCTGTAAGTGGCGTGTGCAGTAAACATAAATACAGACTGCATTTTCAAAGGGATTGTTGCTTGGGCGCAGTATGCAGTGGCGCAGAGCTACAGCAGATAGCCAAAATGTAGAAGCCATGTCAAATTGACGTCTGCAACCTGCTAATTGTCGCTATACGTGACGGGTTTAATAAAGATGTGGGACATTGTCTTTCCTTAAAATATGATCATGAATTTGCATTCTTTGTCTTACAGCATCCGGCTTCAACGATGTTCCCTCATCGAGAGCCGCAAGAGCTTTTTATGAGGAAGATGTGAAATCCATCCTGTAGAATTCAACAGAAGATCTGCTTAAAATGAACACCACTGTCCCACCCCCAGAGCTGGTGGGAGTGCCAAGGACACAGAACCTGAGTGTGACTCCTGGAACACAGGCCTTGTCAGGGTGGGCCGTCATCCACACTGCCACCCTCACATTCTGCTCTTTCCTACTCATTGTTATCTTTTGCCTGGGCTCCTATGGGAATCTAGTTGTTTTCTTGTCATTTTTTGACCCAGCATTCCGCAAATTTCGAACTAACTTTGACTTCATGATCCTCAACCTGTCGTTTTGTGATTTGTTCATCTGCTGTGTGACAGCACCAATGTTTGCACTGGTGCTTTTTCTAGATGCCAGTGGAGGGGATGGGGTTTCCAAAAGTTTCTGCTTTGCCTTCCATCTGACCAGCTCGGGCTTCATCATTATGTCCCTGGAGACTGTGGCTGTCATTGCTCTGCATAGACTGCGCATGGTGTTGGGGCAGCAGCCAAACCGAACGGCTTCTTTCCCCTGTACTCTGGCCCTGACTGCTCTTTTGTGGACCTCCAGCTTCACCATGGCAGCTCTGCTGACAATGAGAGCCTATCCACGGAGAGATGGCCCCTGCCTGCCACATTTTGGTCTCGGAGGCGGGCAGGCCAGAGTGGTACTGTATGTCTACCTGGCAGACTTTGCCTTTTGTGTGGCTGTGGTGTCGGTGTCCTACCTCATGATTGCTCAGACTCTGAGGAAGAACGCACAAGTGAGGAAATGCCCCATCATCAGCGTGGATGCCACCTGCCCTCCTCCGCCACTCATGGCAGCTGGTTTTGAGAGCATGCAGTGTGGTGTTCAAGGTCCCCCTCTGTATCGGAACCAGACATATAATAAGCTGCAGAATCTACATACTCGCTCATTTGCCAAGAACCAGCATGTAGTGCCAGGGGCTGCAGCAGGAGCTACTTGCTGTCAGCTGGTGTCCACAGTCAACCTGGCCACAGCCAAAGACTCAAAAGCTGTGGTGACTTGTGTAGTTATTGTTTTTTCTGTTCTTCTATGCTGCTTGCCCATGGGAGTTTCACTGGCACAAGATGTGCTGTCTCCGGAGAGTAACTTTACACATTATCAGTTTGAACTATGTGGGTTTGTGCTCATCTTTCTCAAATCAGGCATTAATCCCTTTGTGTACTCACGCAACAGTGCTGGACTTCGCCGCCGTGTCCTGTGCTGTTTTCAATGGGTGGCGCTAGGTTTTCTTTGTTGTAAGCAAAAGACTCGCCTTCATGCAATGGGAAAAGGCAGTCTTGAAGTAAATCGTAATAAGTCATCACACCATGAGACCAACTCGGCATATGTCCTGTCACCAAAGCCACAAAGGAGGCTTATTGATCAGGCATGTGGGCCAAGCCACTCTAGAGACTGTGTGGGAAGCCCAAAAGGCACTGGGGCACGCAAACCTCGGCCACCCAGCACTTCCACACCCATCAACACCCGCATTGAGCCCTACTACAGCATCTACAACAGCAGCCCATCTGCTGGACCCAGCTCACCCACAAGTCTGCAGCCAGTCAGCTCACAAACATTTGCTTTTGCTAAGTCCTATGTAGCTATGCATTACCACACGCATCAAGATGCACTGCAGGACTTTGACAGTACCTCTGTCCATCAAATACCCATTCCCTCTGTCTAAATGTATCATAATACAATCTGTTGGGCTGTTGCAGGACTATAAACAATATGAACACACACTTGAAAGAGATCTGAAGACTTTGAAATAGAGGCCAACATGTATTCTGCTCTCTGCCCTATACACTTCAGAGTGGATCTTCCCTAAATACTGTGCTGTGCACGCATGTGCCATCTTTAATGCAAGACTTTGGTTCAGAATGCTGCAGACTACATGAGCTGATTTGAATTGAGCCCTGAAAGCTTTGCTGTAGTGACAGTGGCGTTATGAAAACCTGCACACGCCTCACATAGAACATTTGCTTAATAAATGTTTGTGATTCTAACACTTTTTGAACAAATAAATGTTTGGCAAATTTAAAAGTGGTCTTCCTTTTCCAAAAGTATTTTATGTTGTCAGCATTTTTACAACCCTTATAGATACATGATCAATGTTTGTGTAGTAGATTCATTACTGACTGCAGTCTGCCTGTCTAGCCCTTGCTTTTTATTTTCCTGGAGCACCCTCTGGTGGTGCAAGCTGATTTTACAATCAAAGAGTAGATTCCACCAAAGAACAAAATTAGGCTCTTTATGAAACAAAGCCCATATTCAGTTTGTGACACACCAGTCTGTTGAAGATGTTTTATTAGTAACTTAAAATCAATTGGCATATCTCTGATACAGCTCATACAGTATCACAATCCCAGTGTGCATTGTTATAAAACGAAATACCTATTTTATCATCCACAGGTGTAATTTTGAAATAAAATAAGTCTTCTACTGTACATCTTATAAATTAAAATTCACCATGCAGCATGTATACACAGCACACATTGCTGCTTCATGACTAGTGCAAATAGCCACTGTAAAACCTTTTCCATGTTAAAGTCATTCCCCCTGAAACAAAATCATATTTCAAACAATTATTTTAAAGACACTGAAAGTAAGGCAGAGAACATTTTGAATAGAAATAATGTCTTTTTGGATGAGGTACTATCCCAGTCACTTTCTCTGCACCGGATCCTTCAGCCTTTCTTGGGCCTCAAATCTTTTGTTGGTGCATCTCATAGAACTCCTTGGTTAACAGAGTTTGCCAAAGACTCAGCTTTTCTACCACTTTTTCAGTGTTTTTGATACAATCCAAAGTTTAGCTGGATATTGATAAAAGTCCATGTTCATCTGCTGTATCCAGAACTCTGCATATCACTGGAGATTCAACCTGAAAATAAAAAATAAAAAGTATTACATATAATTATCATTTAAAGTTCCAAATGGATAGAATATATTGTGATTCAGAGAGGTCTCAGTAATGTAAGAATTCTACCACAATTACTTTTTAATTACTTTAGTATAATAGGTTTAGACTTGAGGAAAAAAATATTGCAAGATGTTAAAGCTGACAAGCCAACATGTTTGGCTATTCTTACATGTACAGCTATTCATCGTTTATTCATTTGTGTGCTCCGCACTCCTCATCTTGGAAGGGCACTGAAACACCAACATTTAAAAGGTCCCATACTTTTCTATGACTTTTAATACTTTAGACATCATTAGAGGGCTATTTGGCCTTTATACACACCCTAAGAAGTTTTTTCCCTCAAGCCTTAGTCAGAGATTGATCGGTAAGTACAATGCAACTCGGCACGGTGGCTGCACGGTGGCTGAGTGGATAGCACTCTCGCCTCTCAGCAAGAAGGTCCTGGGTTCGAATCCCGGTCGGACCAGGGCCTTTCTGAGTGGAGTTTGCATGTTCTCCCCGTGTCTGCGTAGGTTTCCTCCGGGTACTCCGGTTTCCCCTACCACTAAAAATATGTCCAATAGTTCTAGCATGCGCCTCCTGTACTGGCGACCCCGCTCCCATCTCTGTGTGGAGTGAGAGACTAATGCACAAAAAATTAACAATTGTAAACCGCTTTGAGACTCAGATCTGCAGTGAAAAGGCGGTATATAAATAAATACTTACTTACTTACTTACTAACTCATTGTATACTACTGTTAACTAAATAATTAGGGTTCGATTCAGGATCGAGGACATGGGGCTTGTGAGGATTAGATAGCTATTTGCCCTTGGCAGGACAACTGCAAGACTATACAAGGACTCTGATGGTGCATCCATGTTTTGACTATGATATGTTCTGTCTCTGTGTGACACGTAAGTCTTTCGATGTGTGACGTAACAATGACTATATAACATGTACAGACTCCATTTTGGTCTGAATGAAAGAAACAACAGAAACCACTGGAACTTGAGAGAAACCTAAATAAACTTCCAGAGTTTGGTGCACAACGTTCCGTCTCTGTCTGGTTCATTCTTGACAGGCTCTATGAAACGGATTGCTGTTCGGGGGAAAACAAGTGTATTCTCAGAATCTCAGGTCTAGTACCCCTAAGTACATGAGCCCCCACGCTGTGCGTTTACAACAAACTTAGCATGAGGCTACGTCAACGAGTGACAGAGAGGAGTTGGCTGTCTGCAAGGAAACATCCAAATTTTTTATCACACATGTGGATTGTGAAGCATGAAGAAGAGCGAAATATGGGATGTTCAAATACATAATCTCATCTCACTGTATCGTTGAAAGAAGCACAACACCTCTTAAAGACTTACCCCAAGGACATACTGACATGTTTGAGGCTCCAACATGTAAACAGTAACTGCATGAGGAGATTCAGACTCCTTACATCTGAAAAAAGAATCCACATTAATGCATATTTCATAAAATATGCTACATTATTTTACAAGGAGGGCATGTGTAATAAGCACTATTAGTGTTCTACTGAAGTCATTACAATCAAACTAGTTTCCAGACTCTTATCCCTGTGACATACATATTATGTTGTATTAATTAAGAAAGACAAAAAAGTCTGTTCAGAAAAGGTCAAATATGATTTATACACGTTATAGTCTACTCTGGGGACACATAAAACATGCATTATATATGGTCTCTTTAACTATTTTTTTTTTTTACACGCACACACACACACACACATGCACGCACGCACGCACGCACACACGTTTAAATGAGTTTCATCTTACTTCAATTTCACAACCACTTGTCTTGGTTTGCCGGTCAAATCACAGACATCCCCATGTCCATAAAAGTGGGAAACTAACCTATGGGAAAATACATACACATACTTATTAATCAGAATATGCAATTATTATTAGGTAATAATTATTACTTATTAACAGTTTGTTCAATTCTTTTCAATTAAATGTGGCCGGGAAATTATTTCATTTGCATCCTTACTGTAATTACTTATGAATTCAGACCTTTTGTGTATTCAGTGTTAACACATAAAAAGCCAAAATACAAAAAATAAAAGGCATACTCCTATTGGGGCTGGGAGTGGACTGATCGAGTGCAGATTAGAGCAAGCTTGAACAGGCCATTTGAGCGGGAATGTAGAGCCAAATATATGCACATTCTGTTGGTAGCAATGGCCAAGTTACCAAACGCCAATCAGGACCGGTCTATTTCATCTCGCACATGCCAAAATTGATTGGTCAGTTGTTTAGGGCTCATATCTGGATTTACAGAGACAATATCACAATTTTAAAAATCAGGATCTAAAAGAGCACTAAACCATGGATTTTCTAAAATGGTGAGTGTGACGAAAAAGGTTACTAAGCTTGAGGAGTTTAACTTAGGGCCAATAGATAAAATAAAGTTCCCCTTCACCACACGTGAGACTGGGCACTGGGGGAGGTGAATCAGAATCAGAATCAGAATCAGAATCAGAATCATTTTTATTGCCAACGTAAGTAACGGGAGGTCACAGACTTGGAAATTGCTTTGGCTCAGTGCAACAGTCAAAAAGAGATAATAAAAATAAGAATAAAAAACACTTCTAAAGAATAAATTTAAATTTAAAATAGAGTTACAGTTACTATTTACAATATACAAGTGCACATGGTGCACACAATGTAAGGTGACAGCAGTACAGTGAAGTAAAGTGACGTATGATGGGCAGTAAAGTGACTTTATAAAGGGCGGGGGGACAGGTTAAGAAGTGTTCAAGAGTCCAACAGCAGAGGGGAAGAAACTGTTCTTGTGGCGGGAGGTTCTAGTCCTGATGGACCGCAGCCTCCTGCCTGAGGGGAGTGGTTGGAATAGTCCATGTGCAGGGTGAGAGGGGTCGGCTGTGATACGACCAGCCCGGCCTCGAGCTCGGGCGACGTACAGGTGAGAGGTGAGAGGTGGCACAAAATACGAGTGATAATTTATAAAAATATAACAATATAGTATATTTCCCAGCCCTAGTAATAATAATGTGTATGTTTCTATAACAACCGTTAATTGCCAAAAAAATAAAATGAACATACTTGACTTTCTGGACTCCATCTTCCTTCAGCTGAAAGGAGCGAGCAACATTTTTTTTGGCCCAATTGATGTGCTCCTCAAGACTCCAGCTCCCCACAACCACAATGTTCTTTCCCTGTTCTTTATCCTAAATATAGGATTATGATTATATACACATATATACATTACACACACATTTCTTTTACATGAAAAAGGTCGTTTGAAATGTATTTGATATCCATGAACCAAGCATTACCTCATGGTACTGATGTACATGCTTTCCATAACAAAATTCATACTTCCACCACCCTACACCCTAAAAGAAAACAAATAGAAACGTTTTGTTTGAAATGTTTTTGTTTTACACATCCGATGAGCTCTTCTTACCCCATGCAGACAATAGGAGCCACTGAGGAAGTCCTTAATCAGCTGTTCATCAGTTAGACGAGAGATGTGCGTTGTTCCCACTGTGACTTGGGTCTGTCCTCCAACAGTCATGGGTTTGTGAGTGGAGGTAAAGGCCTCTTCTCTAACTGGAGGAGCCTCATCCTATTCAAACAAGGCACACATTACCGTCATTGAATGCATTAAAAGGCAGGTGATAAAACTTTCTGCTGTTCTGCCATTGACCTTCTTCTCTGACTGCCGGATGTCTTTAGATTCAGAGGCAATGCTGCTGAATGGCGGTTTGAGCTGATCCTCTCGCTCCTTGTCCAGCTGTTCTAGTCGTAGTGGTCGTAGAGGAGAGCCTGACAACGCTTGGCAGAAAATGGCATTGACTGGAGAAGTCTTGAATCTGCAGCACAGCACAAACCATTTGATCAGGTCAACAAAAATATAATAGATCTGAGGATAATCAACATATTATTGTCATTAAACTTAAGTATAAATTATTAACAATAATAATCTTGAATTGAACCCAATCACACAAATAGCAATCAAAATGAATGATCAAAATGACTCGAGCAATTAGTTGGACCCTTTACAAATCTTTGTCTCTGCTGTTCATACATGCAAATTAAAGGAGCAATACTTTCTTTTTATTATTTTTCTTATACATGTATGTAGTTCTCTTTGTGATTACGTACTTTTCTGGGAAATTGTAAGCAGTTAACAGGTTTATAAATGTGGTATATAAGTTATATAAGATGACCATGACCAGAGACCAGTTTAATTATAAACACAGATATTTCCACCAACAGCAAACACAAAAGCATGTGGCGGAGTTCTGGAGCCATTACACATTGTACGCTACCAGAGGCATCCCGTGCCAACAGGCAAACCGGCAGGTTCGCAAGGGCCGACTGATTTGACAAAAGCGGTCGACTTGTACAGGCTACCTGCAGTGACGAGTTGGCAGATAAATCTTCATCAACAGATAAAAACTCTTCCTGGGGCAGACTCTGTATTGAGTGTCATGTTGGTCTAGCGGTTAAGATACAGCACTCGTGACGTGGTGGCCCGGGTTCAAATCCGGACGAGAGCAATATTTTGGATTGAACTATATATTATGTTATATAAGAGATTGCTCAAGAACGGTAAAAGGTATAAACAAGCCGTTTTTTGCAGATTAAAGCTAAGAGCCTAATCTTTAATCTAGACTATATAAACACTGAGGGCCAAATGAAAGATTAGATTTTGTAGGATTAATACACTTTGATAGGTACTTTTTGTGATTCATTATAACATGATGAGTGTAGTGAACAAGCTTATAAAGAGACATGCTAAATTATTTCTCATTGCTTTGGGTCACAATAAGTACTGAAGTACTCACAATTTTCTATGGTAGACTGCACAGTCTGCCAGGCAGACCCCAGGCCTATCCATTTATTGTTAAAAATAAGAAATGATCTAATAAGTAATGAATATTGCTTTTTACCTTATAATTAAATATATATTTATACCTACTGTAATATAAATCTTTTTATGTGGTTATGTGGTCGGTATCGGGGCCCCCCAAGGACTGTTGCCTGGGGCCTCGGGGTACCCTTGGAAAACCACTGTACGCCACATTGCCCTAAAGGCAGCTCTATCTGAAGGATGTGCTCTGGCAAACTGGATCTTAATCAGAGGTAGAATTTATTGAGCTTACTGGATGAGAAAAATAATGGCTTGACTGTATAAATATGTGTGTAAAGGGCCTTAATAACTGATGATAATCAACTGTTGGCTTCTGTTGTTAAAAAAAACAAAACAGCTTGGACCTACTTGTACTTTGGGTGGTCACAGAGTAGTGGCGTCAGCACCACCACTTCATATTCACAGGTCATGACTTCAGCCACAGATAAAATCTCATGTTTGGCCTCAGGATGACACACATAAAGCACTGATGTAGAACGAGGCTGGTTCTGATTCAGTGAACAAGGAGTCCCGTTGCCCATGTCCATAGAGTAGTATGGGGTGAGCTGGCCCTCTATGTTCTTAGTAGGCACCTGAAGTTTTCAAATGATCAACTACAGTTTACAACTTCTAAATATGTTTTGATACAGATTTAGTAACTTACCTCTGTATCATCGTCAGATGTCTTACTTTTAGTTTCCTCAACCTTTTCTGAAAATTAATACAATGCAATCAATTAGATGTCTTGAACATTTTTATTTTTATGTATTTATTTATTACATGAGAAGCAAGTTGCCGTTATGTTCAGTACATATTGTTAACCTGTGATTCTTGTGGATATTAGTCCTTGTTTTGAATAAAAAATATTGCCAAAAGTACGTTTTTGTATCACAAATCCACTCACCTGTGGACTGACTCTTCTGTTCCATATTGCCAAGGAAATACTCTTGCACACTGACCTTCTTCACAATCAAACAGGCATTAATCATTCTTTGTCATTCAAATGTTTTATACAACAACAAATAATTATAATACTCACTTGCCCAGTTTCCTTCTCTTCATGGTATTGCCTGACATATTTGCCATGACATACTTCATAGGTCCAGTATGACTCGATCTTAAAATTAGTCCAAACAAAAATGTTAGTGTCCTGTTCCAGGTCCTTATCCATTACCATAACACGTTCCTAAATTTAAATATTATCCTAACAGTAAGGTTAATTATTATTAACCCACCCAGTTTCACCATAGTATGTTGCCATTTTCAGGTGTAAAAAAAATAAAAATAAAAAAAATAATCACAAGACAGCTTTCACTCAAGTCTCAGATTATGATCATAGAGCTAACCGCTTATTAGTGTTCTCTTAGAGAAATCTTTTATCAATGTGCTGTACATACAAGGGTAGGACCATACATAGACAGTGAGAGATCTGAGACACACAGACACAGTCAAAAGAATGGGAAGCAGGAAGTGAAACTGACTCTGTATGAACAGGTGCTGCGTTTGAATAAGGGGTCCAGGAGTTCCCCTGCACTCAGTCCTTTGTAATCCTTCTCATCGTCCTGAGCCAAACACAAGAGACAATCAACTCTTTTCATATATCCTGCCAACAGGTCATCAGGACATACAGAAACAGAAGGTGTTGTCACTATCTGAGAGCATGGCTTATGCAAATGAACCCCCTTACCTCGTCTCCAGGGGTGACAGAAGGCAGAAGACACTTGTACTTCTCCTGCTCAGTTGTTGTCATAATAACATAGTCCTCATCACTGTACAAAACACCTGCTGTTGGCTGTAAACGAAGTTTCTAGGTGAATTACACACCAACACACGATTGTCAGCGTAACGTGGCACTTACCAGCGTAAAGTCTGGCCCAGGCCAGGTTATTTTAAAGGGGATTTCGTCTGTAAAAGTGGGGTATCCTCCTCTGTTCGCAGAAACGCCACTGCAGACCTCTAGCAGCGCTCCGCAGAGCAGTACAAGCCCAAACATCCCCGGTCAGGCCGGGCCCACACGGCCACACGCACACAGGGCTTCAGCGGGGACACCAGCGTCAGACAGCCCCGGAGTGGGAGCTCTGAGCGGCATCAACAACACACAGTGGAGCCATGATTACTGCGGATCCATGAACGAGGGAGATGTCAATACTGCACCGGATATGAGCTGGATGTCTGCCACGTCCTTTTCCGGCCAAGCTTCGAGCCTCCAAACCAGCAGCGACACCTAGTGGAGTGTTTGCATGCTCTGCACAAACAAACACATGATGTAACGACACATGTACAAATAAGATAGATAGATAGATAGATATTATTTATTTCAAAACCTGCACAAACATCATCTCAAAAATCAACATAACAGTCAAATATACAGGTGCATGGTTTGAAAAGGAGGTGGATGAAGCAAATGCTTATTGAATTCCAACCCCCTCACACATTCAACACAAAGTACAGTACAAGAACCTTATACATACAGGATCATTCGTAAACAGCTGGAAACTTATACCGTACATAGAATGAACTAATACATGACATGACTACAGAGACAGGACAAAACAAGACAACACACACACACACAACACACCACAGATACACACAACACCTCACAGACACAGGCCCAAACACTCTCTGACCCTACACCCTCACCCCTTTACTTCATGTTGAGGGCATCACTCTCCTTCCTCTTTATATTTTTTTAAAACATTTTTTTTAAACAACTGTTTGAAATGAATTATGCTTGAGCAGTTTTTTAATTCATTCGGCAAGTTATTCCAAAGTTTCACTCCCCGCACTGAGATACACATTGACTTTAGAGTAGTTCTAAATGTAGGTAGATATTTAATTTGGTTTCCTCTAAGTTTGTAACTATGACAATCGTGTCTATCGTGGTATAAGTTTTGAACTTTAGGAGGCAGAGAGTTTTGAGATGCCCTGAACATAGTTTGAGCAGTTTTAAAGTTGATCACATCCAGCAGTTTGAGTTCTTCCAACTCTACAAACAGTGGATTAGAATGATGTCTGTAGTGTACACCAGAGACAATCCTAATGGCCTTTTTCTGTAGGGTAATCAAAGGCTTTAGATGGGATGCATAGCAATTTCCCCAAACTTCAACACAATAATATAGATGTGACATTATGAATGAATGATACAGTAGGAGTCGAGCTTTGGTGTACAGTAAATTACATGTTTTGTTCATCATTCCGACACATTTGGCAACTTTTGTTCTCAGGTAACAAATGTGTGGTTTCCAGGAGATTTTTTCATCAATGATAACACCCAGGAATGTGTTTTGTTGGACTTGCTCTATTGGTGTGTCATCAATAACAATTCTAATAGGTATATTATGTTTACGATTACTAAAGAGCATGATTTTTGTCTTTTTCAGGTTCAGTGACAGTTTGTTAATATTAAACCAGTGTTTTAACTTATTCATTTCCACTGTTATCGAGGCCAAAAGTTGCTCAAGGTTTTCATCGGCATAAATAATGTTGGTATCATCAGCAAAGAGGATGAATTTCATTTTGGTAGACACTTTACATATTTCATTAATATACATCAGGAATAGTGTAGGTCCAAGTATGGACCCTTGCGGTACTCCACAAGTTATGTCCAGAAAGCCTGACTTATATTGATCAATCTCAACAATCTGTCTCCTCTCGCATAGATAGCTCACCAACCATTTATTTGCTACTCCCCTTATGCCATAGTCCTCCATCTTTTTTATTAGAATCTGATGATCTATGGTATCAAAGGCTTTTTGAAGATCTATAAAGATTCCGACAACAAATTTATTTTTTTCAATACCATTTGTAATTTGTTCTAGTAAGTCAATCAATGCATGTGAAGTACACCTGTTTTCCCTGAAACCATACTGACAATCAGAAAATAGTTTATGCTTTTCGATGAAGCTCCGGAGTCTTTTGTCATATAGTTTTTCTAAAATTTTTGAAAACTGTGGCAGAAGGGAAATAGGCCGATAGTTATTGAAATGATGTTTGTCCCCAGATTTGAAAATAGGTATGACTCTAGTGATCTTCATTTGCAATGGAAAACAACCAAGTTGGAAGGATAAGTTACAGATATATGTGAATGGATGTATGATCTCTTCTGCAACATTTCGAACAGTCCTCATGTCGATGTTATTTATATCTTGAGATGTCTTGTTTTTGCAGTTCCTGATGACTTTCATGACTTCTCTCTCATCGGTTGGAGTGAGGAACATACAATTAGGGTTTGTCTCGATTAGTCCCTTAATTTGTCCGTCGGTAGATGGTATTTTTTGCGCCAGTTCAGGACCAATGTTCACAAAGAAATTGTTGAATTTGTCTGCAATCGTCGTTTTGTCACGTATTATTGTGTCATTGTCCACAAAGTACCCTGGATAACATGAGCTGCTGGGATCACGACCAATAACGGTATTCAAGACTCTCCATGAATCTATGAATGAGATGAATCTATATTCATATCAACTTATACACGTGATGTTTTTTGTCAGATTTTAAGTTGGACAGTTCACCTAATAAGAGGGAAAGTTTTAAATAATAATACTAACAATACTACTACTACTACAACTACTACTACTTTTAACACTAATAATAATGATGGTCCGGATTTCAATAACGGACACTCAAAGAAGTGGGTGATGCCATTATTATTAACACGTTATACTGTGGTGGTCAGATCAGCAAGTTGTTGATATACTCTCGGCACACGTAAGTTATTACAATTACAGTTATTATGTTTTGGGGATTCTTTTGTGGACATTTTGCATTTGCAGGTTTAATCTTTTTGTACAGTGAAGTACCAATATACCAATTTGAAATCAGAAAAATATAATATTGATTCAATTAAGCAATTCATGTTCAGCTGAAGTTACGAAATATAAAACAGCTGTGTGATTCTTCTCCTTTGAAAGTGTGAGAATATGTGGCTGTTACTAAAAACTGTGGACAAATGTATGTATTGACCTTGGTCCTACATGGATTGAATTGGTATGTTTACTAGGTCTAAATTGAACTTCTGCGGCAAAGTTGCATTTTCTTTAGAAACCTAGTGGTGTCAGTGTTGCTCTAAGAAAAGCTCACATGTGAGACTGAAGGGGAAGAATATAGAGAAATTTAGGCAGGATTAAGATGAGAGGGTGTGGAGCTGTGAACTATTTGAAGAAACTAAACACATGGCCACACTTTGCATACATTCATCACCAACCTTCTTGTTTATAGATCTTTGATTGGGGATGCACATATTCTTGCTGTTTGCCCGGTATTGCCTTGATTGAGGGTGATCTTCCCTTCATGGAGGAAAAATAGACATACTGCACCTGTATGAAAATAACTACAATATTTAATTTAATTTCATATCATTTTCATCCCTTTATGATCCATTTCTGGGTCAGGGGGGTGACAATCAGAGCTGCCACCCAATGCTCAAAGCACCAGCCCCTCACTGATCCTCCTGCAGGTGGTGGGTCCACAGAAAGATGGCTGCTCCTTCAACGCAGATATGGCCTCGGTGTTTCAGCAGGGGTTTAAGGCAAATTGGGGTTAAGTGTCTTGCCCAGGGACACAACGACAGCAGACACGGTGGCTGAGTGGATAGCACTCTCGCCTCTCAGCAAGAAGGTCCTGGGTTCGAATCCCAGTTGGACCAGGGCCTTTCTGAGTGGAGTTTGCATGTTCTCCCCGTGTCTGTGTAGGTTTCCTCTGGGTGCTCCGGTTTCCCCTACCACTAAAAATATGTACAATAGGTCTGGCATGTGCCTCCTGTACTGGCGCCCCCACTCCCAAAAATCACAATTGTAAACCGCTTTGAGACTCTGATGTGCAGTGAAAAGGCGGTATATAAATAAAGATCACTTACATCAGTGGAAGCAAAATATGATGCAAAAATAATTCAATTTGTAGGTGCCACTTAAAGTTGTGCTGGCTAACTTTCACTTTCTATGAGACTGACATGGTCTCATAGAAACAATTCTAAGATGAAGATGATGAAGACATCAGGTGCTGAGTTTCACACAAACTTTATGTCGGGAAATTATAAAGTTAGGTATTCCAGCTTTAATTGGCTAAAATTGTAGTAGTTCTTGTTATGCTTGTACCTTTTTCACTGGTTTTGTTTACCTTTAACTGCTGTTGTTTTGAATGCAACTTCTTCTATTCTTTATGAGAAACAGGTGTTTGAACTCTTTGATTCTCTGATCTGTGTTGCAGAATTCGTTGGTTGTGTAAAGTCCTCCGAGATAACAACTGTTGTGATTTTGGGCTGTACAAGAATAAATTGAATTTAATTGAACTTACCTGGTGGTACCGGATTTGAAATGAGCTTTTCATTTATTTTGCTTGTGCTATGACTGGCTTGAACCTGATTTGCATAGATGCCTTTCGCACATTCGCACCTTATGCATAATTGATACAACTGTCATCTCGAGCAGCATAATAACATCAGTCCAAAGGGAGCAAGGAGAAATGAAACCTGGCATTTGAAGGTCTGCACTGAGATTAAGATGTATCCTGAGCTGTCGCCTACAAACATAAAATATATCAGTCATCACATCAACTCTGTGGCTGGACTTTTGATTAAACATTCCCAATTCACTATTAGCTTTACATTTTGAACACTCCAAGGTTTAAAATCACTCTGTAAATCAGAGCTTAATAAAGGGGGCTGAGACATACAGGGGGCTAAGACATTTAATTGGTGGCCCTAAACAAAATTTGGTTTAAATAACTATGATTTGACTTGACTTTTGAATTGTACATGTAATATATTATGATCTATAAATGATTCGCATAGGCAGAAATATTAGGATATTTGTCTTTGTAAGTGTTAAATGGAAATTCTTGTGTAAACAGCAGATCTAGTCAAAGCTTCTTTCATGTCTCAGAGATCCTCACTCATCAAACCACCAATTGGAAACACTAAAGAATCCTTGTGTTGTTCTATTAGTCATTACAGAAGGCTCATGGTCATATGTGAATAATTGTTCTGTTGCCATTGTACACACGTTTTCAGATTTTCTCTCTCCAGAAGGACTTTGAACTAGTGTCAGGTCTTGTGAACTGTGTTTTGCTGCTCATAATTTGTACTGTGTAATACATAGTATAATAATGTACAATTTAATAGCAAATACACTTTATTTCTCAAATCACAAGGACAGCCTCATGAGTGTGACTCTAAACCAGGGGTGTCCAAACCTTGTAGCAAGAGGGCCACTTAGGTTAATCAGACTTGACCTGGGGCGGACAACCTGGATTCAAAAAACTGGATTTGAGCTGGATTGACTAGATTCTGGAATTTAAAATGGGTTATGATACGTCCGTATTGATTCACACCACAGCTGCATTTTGTTTGGAATGTTGTGACTCAATCAAAAAATAAATATCAGTCTTTAGCAAAAGAGTCGACCACTGGGTTCCAGGGGGTCTGAGATTTACAACAAGAAACATGACTGTTTTGGTGGAGCTGAAGTTGGTTGGATGACTATGTCAAAGTGCCTCAATGTTGACTTTTTGTTTGCAGTGGAGGGCCACATAAAATGGCATAAAGGGCCATAAGTTTTGACATGCCTGCCCTAAACATTTGTTATTTATGATTATTGTAAAGAACCATTAAATATTCTATTGGTTCTATCGCTAGTTTCCACATCTTTGGATCAGAACTAAAATCTGCAGATGATATGAGATGAGATTTTCATTAGCTGTTTGGCATTTTAAGATTTAGAATAATTCTGACACATTGTATTCTATTAATCATTCCCAAACCTGCATGTACTGAATTCCCAAGTGCAGAGCTGAGTTAAACAAACATATTTCACAAGGATTACGTTCCGTTACAATGCATGTTATTACAATGCACCTGTTGTTTTGGCATGCAAGTTATAGGCTAAATGAATCGTGCATGAGCTTACAGCTGGTATAAATGCTGTAAAGAAGAAAAACAAGCAGTGTGTGAAACATGAAAGCGATGGATTTGGCCGTGTCAGCGGATCAGGGTACGTCTCCCCACATGCCTGCAGAGAAGGTAATGAGAGAGTATTTTTGTTTGGAAGGATCTGGAAAGGCTTCAAGAGATTTAATTTCGCTCGTGACTTGGCTTTTGAATGACACTATCAGAGTATGTCGAGACACACAAGCCCTAATGCATCTAAATGAGAATGAAAAAGTAATTTAATTCAACGCAGATTGAATTGTGCATCAATCATCATTTCAGGTTATGGGATTTTCCCTTTTCCCAGAGGAGAGCTCCCGTTACTGCCTTATCATAACTGTCAGCTATAGGACAGGGGCTTGAAGAGAACCAAGGTGAAGCAAAATCAAAGCAACTAAAGTAAAAATGTGGGCAAACTTAACAGTACTTTAGATCAAGAGCATTGGATCTACTTTTCTGACTTTTTTCTTTAGCATGAAAGGACAACCATATTTTTGCTTCATTCCAGCTCAAACTCCAGAGACTGGCGCTAGTTTGGGCCACAGATGGGATATGGGTGTCATGTGTTAGAGCTGGGGATTCTTTAATAAATACTAGAAATGTTTTAGTTGCTCAAAATAAAGTGACTTGAATTAATTGGAGTATTTAATTTTCCTATTATCCATGTAATAGAAACATTATCACCTTGTACCTTCACCATCTTTCAAGTTTCTATATTTCTCTGCTTCGTTGGGTATTGTCAACTCACATTGTACCCCTTAAACACTGGGATCTTCTCCCGGCAAATTAAGCACGCAGCTTTACCCCTGACTTCAGCCGTATCTACCTTTCTTCGTTTATCATGAGCAGACGTTGTTGAGGGCTGCAAGTGGCAAGTGAACGATCATTATCAGGGCAAATGTATTCACATAGGCAAGTTTATTTATATAGCACAATTCATACATAAGGCAATTCAAAGTGCTGAACAAAACAAGAAAGCATTAAAATCATAAATTATCACAGAACATTAAAAAGAAAGATAAAAATATAAAATCCCTCAGTTGTATGCACAGTTAAACAGAACTGTCTTTAACCTGGTTTTAAACATTGTCAGAGAGGAGGCCTGTCTCACATCTTCAGGAAGACTGTTCCAGATTTTAGCAGCATGAATCTGAAAAGCAGCCTCCCCATGTTTAGTTCTGACTCTGGGCACTAACAGGAGTCCAGTCCCTGTGCTCCTCAGAGTCCGGGCTGGTTCATATGGGACTAACATGTCACTAATATATTTTGGTGCGAGGCCATGGAGAGACTTGTACACAAGCAGAGCTGTTTTAAAGTCTATTCTCTGAGCCACAGGAAGCCAGTGCAGAGACCTCAGGACTGGACTAATGTGGTCGTACTTCCTGGTTCTAGTCAGGACTCGAGCTGCTGCATTTTGAATGTACTGCAGCTGTTTTACAGCTTGTTTGGACAGACCTGTGAGCAGGCCATTGCAGTAGTCTAACCCAGGGGTTCCCAAAGTTTTTAGCCCGCGACCCCCATCATAAATGCCCTGCTAACCCGCGACCCCCCCCCCCCAACAGCCCTTCCGTCACATGAAATGAGCATGTATTTCCTTGATACGGAGTAACGCTTTCTAGAGACTCACGCCACTACCGAGCTGCACTGTCCAGCCCAAAAAAGGAGGCTTGCATATTTTTACTCATGTAGTGACAGTGATGGGCTTGGTGGGCTCCCTCCTCAGCAGAAGTGGAGCGCATTTCTTGCGGCTCGCCCTCACTGTTCTCCTACCGCGGTAAAGTGGGCCGGCTTTCCGGAGTCAGCGGTAAAGAGGTCCGCACATTAAAAGCGGGCGGCCTCTTTCTGCTGTTACTTTATGCAGTTCATCCCCGTGGCTTCTCTTTCCAAAGTTACTGTCAGTAAAGGCATAAACCGGCCACCCGCTTTTAATGTGCGGACCTCTTTACCTTTGACTCCGAAAAGCCGGGCCTCTAACGCGCTGTTCTACCGCTGTCCTCCCTCCCTCCGCTGCCCTCTCTCCCTCTCTTCGCACCATCAGCCTGACCCCTGATACAAGTGACTTTTCTCCCCCTCCGGGTTTTTCTGTTGTGGACATTAACCACGTTTCATTTTAAAGCAGGTATTATTTATTTGTAGCCTCCAAACACCTTTAGTTTTAGCAAACAGCAAGACACGCTTTGTCGCTGCGCATGATGTGAGCTGTGTTACGTGATGATTTTGATTGACGCTGCAATGACTGGGACAAAATTACTAACGTTATTAAAATATATTATAGTCTCCAAACACAATTTAACAAGTAGTCCTTTTGAATCAAATCAAATGCTAAATAAATATTTAAGGACTTTATATTTGCTCAAAAAAAAAAATCTTTTTTGTTTGTTTGTGTGGAAATCATCTTGCGACCCCCCCAGGGGTTCTCGCGACCCCCCGGGGGGTCGGGACCCCCACTTTGGGAACCACTGGTCTAACCTACTGGAGACAAATGCATGGATAAGAATCTCCAGGTCTGCTTTAGACACTATGTTTTTGATCCTGGCAATGTTTTTTAGATGGTAAAAAGCTGCTGATGTTACTGATTTGATGTGGCTATTAAAATTTAAGTCTGAGTCCAGTATTACCCCTAGATTTCTGACCTTGTTTGAAGGTTTTAGGGAGAGAGACTGTAGGTGACAGATGACGCTCTCTCTTTGTTTCTGGGGACCAAAGACAATCATTTCAGTTTTGTCTGCGTTTAGCTGAAGGAAGTTGTTTTGCATCCACTCACTGATCTGTTGGATACAGTGAAGGAGTGAGTCCACTGGTCCATGTTCTCCTGCAGTCAGTGAGACATAGATCTGAGTGTCGTCTGCATAGTTGTGATAGGACACTTCGTTTCTGCGCATTAACTGACCTAACGGCAGCATGTAGAGATTGAACAGAAGAGGTCCCAGGATCGACCCCTGTGGGACTCCACAGGTCAGGGCCATATGATCTGAGACACAGTTTCCAATCTCCACAAAGTACTTCCTGTCTTCAAGGTAAGACCCAAACCAACTTAGGGCGGTGCCAGTGACGCCAACCCAGTCCTCTAGTCTCTGTAAGAGGATCTCATGGTCGACGGTGTCAAAGGCAGCACTTAGATCTAACAAGATTAAGATTGAGACTTTGCCTGCGTCAGTGTTCAGCCGGATATCGTTTGTAACCTTAACGAGAGCAGTCTCAGTGCTGTGGTGGGGTCTAAAGCCGGACTGAAACATATCAAATGAGTTGTTGATTATAAGAAATCTAGTAAGCTGTAGGTAGACAACTTTCTCAAGGACTTTCCCCATAAATGGCAGATTTGAGATGGGACGATAGTTGTTAAGTACCGTAGCTTCGAGACTGCTCTTTTTTAGCAGGGGCCTGATGACTGCAGTTTTCAGGGCCTTTGGGAATATTCCAGAATGAAGGGACATGTTTACTATCTGTGTGAGTGAAGGTAACAGACTGCTCAGAACAGACTTCAGAAATCTAGTGGGTAGTACATCCAAGCTGCATGTGGAGGAGCTCAAACTGGAGATTATCTCTTGGACAGTTTTATCATTTACAGGTGCAAAGTGAGTTAGCTCAGAGAGCCTTTCTGGCTGTTGGATGGTTATCTGTGGATTGGAGACAATGGCGTTTTTGATGCCTTGAACCTTGTCATTGAAAAAATTAGCAAACTCATTGCATTTACGTTTGGAAGTAAGCTCTAATGGCATTTGAACAGGGGGGTTTGTTAATCTATTAACTGTTGAGAACAGAACACGCAGATTGTTGCTGCAGCCTTCAATCATTTCAGAAAAATACCTTTCTCTCGTACTACGTAGCACCCGGTTAAACTCGCACAACTTATCTTTGAAGATCTCGTAATCAACCTGGAGGTTGGACATGCGCCACTTCCGCTCGGCCCTCCGGCACTTTCTCTTTTGTGCCCTGACCGAGTCTGCTTTAGCCCACGGCGCCTTCTGCTTATTTTTCACTATTTTAACCTTCACAGGGGCAACGGTATCCAGAACATTCAAAACACTAGAGGTGACAGAGTTAAACAGTTCATCTACAGTAGAATACGATGCATTCTCAAAGTTTATCATTCCCATAAATAGTTCACTCGTATTTTCATTTATGCGCCTTCTTCGAACAGTTGCAGAGTCCACTGGTGGTTTGTTAGTGAAACACATGTCAAAAAAAACACAGAAATGATCCGAAAGAGCAACATCGACCACGTTTACATTTGAAATATTCACCCCCTTTGTAACTAACAGATCTAGAGTGTGCCCTCTGCTGTGGGTGGGGCCACTTACGTGCTGAGTGAGATCAAAGGATTCAAGTACAGAACTCAGCTCATTTGCATTTCTGTCATCAACATTATCCACATGAATATTAAAATCACCTGTAATAACCAAACTATCAAAATCTGTGCATACAACTGAAAGCAACTCTGTAAAATTATCAATAAAACTGTGACATGACTGCGGTGGCTTGTATAGGACAATGAAGAGTATTGGAGGAGATTGTTTTTGTTGTATTTTAAAAGACACATATTCAAATGACGAAAACTTCCCAAGAGACATTCTATGGGAGACAAAGTGGTCTCTAAAAATGGCAGCTAAGCCTCCTCCTTTTTTGTTTTCCCGTATTTCAGATTCAAACTTGAAATTTGGTGGTGATGCTTCTATTAAAACTGCATTTTCTGAATTTTGGTCAAGCCAAGTTTCAGCCATGAACATAAGATCAAGATTATGAGAACAAATAAAATTATTGATTAAAAAAGACTTGTTACAAAGAGATCTGACATTAAGCGTAGCAAGTTTCAAAGTTTCAGTATCATCGGTTGCGGTCGGCTGATTCTTACACGGAACAAGAATTAGATTTTCCAGATTAGACTGATTAACTCCAGATGTTTTTCTGTAATGTATTCTTTGTGTTATCACTAAGGGAATGGCACAGGTGGCTTCATGACAGGGCCCCAGCCGGGTCTCTCCTCTAACTAGACTGCCAGTGGCTGCGAAGCAGAGACCCTGTGCATCCTAGTGTTTAGATGCACAGTCATATGACTGGAGCTGGCCGCGAACACATTGCTACTCAAGGGGGCAGCGCAAAGGTGCTGCAGATGCGTCAAAGCAGTGCAGAAAATGGCAGAAAAAGAACACTTTTATGAATGCAGGCCATATTATTTGGCTTGGCGGGCACAACCCGGCCCCTGGGTGCTACTTTGCCCAGATCTGCTCTTTGGTCATACTGGACATTGTCAAAGTAGCCTTTAGCTCCAACACGAGGAGTCATATTATACCAAGAGCTCTCTTTCAAGCACATAAATCAGGATTATCCTATGGCGCCAGATTTACGCCAAAAGTCCACACGCTCAAATAACACATACACGCGCAGCTTTATTTAATTCACACGCGCGCAAACTACTCTCCACGCGCACATTTCACACCACACGCGCGCAGACTCAGTACCACGAGCCACAATACGCGCGTGTGTGCGCTCGTGACCTGCCCTCTTCCTTCTCGTGGTCTGTGTTCTGCGCGCGTTGAACACTTTTGCCATCTCTTCTACGCGCGCGTGAAATACTTTTGTCGCTTGGGGGCGGGGCCAGTGAAAGGTAAACAGCCCACTGCAGCTTGGAGATGAAATGCTTATGCATGGAAAGCATATGATTAATCCATAGACTGTATATCTTTTTTATAACCCTAACTGGGCTGGCTATTGTAGTCTTTAACGTGGTATGTACACTGTTGTGGACACCCTATAGGCTTACACCAGGACATGTTTAGTTCGTAAATGTTTAATATTCTCTCTCATCAGCCTATGTTGCCGCAAGGCTAGCCAGGTACATCCCGGGACCTTTGTGATCGCTGTACGTTGTTTACACTGAATGCTTTGTCAGAATCATGTCAGGACCGTTATCAAAGTTTAATAAAACTGTCTCTGAGTTATTTGTTTGCTTTTTATTTGCATAATTATAGGGGGTTGACCTAATGAGTCTATGCTAACTAGCAATAAATCTGTGAGTCCATAAACCCAAATATCAAAAATGTGTATACAAAGTTTTGAAACAAATGAGCTATCTGAATTGTTAACATTGCTAAATAGTAGTAAACTTCATTTGATTTCATGTATTTTTATTAAAATGAACTTAAAATTGGGGTAAGCTGTTTCAACCTGTCATAATTGGCTTCTGTACCTGTATTGTGTTTGCTAGTTTAGGATGGCTATCATCTCTACACACTACACAGAACCCCTGAATAGTTCTGATGGTGCAGGTTATCTTCATAAATTGGTCCTCTGCGATGGGCACCAGTTCCTGATCCACACACACTGCAGACCGGCAAGATGTAAAACATCATTTGGTCAGACTTCGTTTGCAGTCGAAGAGCCACAGCTCTGGAACATTTTACCTGCTGAACTGAAATCTCTAATATTTTTATGCCTTAGCGACTGCCAATTATCTGTTTTCTATACGGCCTATGAACATGGCATTGGTTACCTTGTAACAATACTTTTTGTTCTGTGCCTGTCAAATAAACATGTAATAATAATACTATTCTCACAGAACAGTGGGTTGTAGATAGGAGAAAATGGCCATCAGTTACCTGGCCTAATATCTATAATTACCTCACTCAGGCCCCCAGTGTCTATACAAAAGAGAACCTAAATCATATAAATCTATCGATGCAGACAATTATGTGTTATGTAAAGAATGTGAAATACTTTGACTCTGGTACTGAGTTCCGTGTTTTGAGGCAGATGTGCTCCCCAGTCAGAGAGTGGGCATTAAGTCAAAGCCTTATGATGCCTGGGAGTAACTATGGCCACAAAGACTTGGGGTACATCCTTACCCCAAACTGTTCTTGTATGGCAGGAAATGGACTTGTAACGGGTGTGGGCACCGTTGTAACTTGTTTTTATTGTTCAATTACAGTCTTGACCTGGTGCACACCCGTTAACCCCTTTATTAGTGTAATCTGCGTTGTGTTCCATGTTCTGCGCTGTCTGAAGAAGGACCACGACACAAGGAGGATCACTGGATGACTTTTACTAGTAGTTATGCACAAAATAAAAGAAAACATAAATCCACATCACGTCTCTCCATGCATTCAGCTCAGCAGTCCTCTCCACAGATGCAAGGCACAGACTATGGTTCTCCTGATAAAGGAAAAAAGCAACATTAGCTCAAGTTATTATTGCCTTTTTAGTGGTATACAGGTTGATCACTTTTGTTCTCCAGTTGTTGTAATCAAGGAAAAACACCACACACTTTGTGGTTTTAGAGCTGAATACTTTAGCACTAAAGTATTAATGTGCTTTTGTTGTGACTAGAAGGCTACACAGGCTAAATCATGAACAGCTGTTTCTCCTCAGACTAAAACGAAGGAGCCTCCTTAGCTAACTTAGCAAAACAGCTAAAATGCTAACTGCCGGTTAGCATTTTAGCTGTTTGAGCTTGCTTTAACTTGACTGATCATGATAACTACATCTAGCGACATCATGTAACCTAGTGATTACTTATGGATTGGACTTTTTGATTATTAGATAATGTAGGACACAAACACAAAAGTCTGCTCCAGTGTTCTTCCTTCTTTAGCCACTCAGCTATGCACACAACTTGCCTGTAACGTCGCCCAGAAAGAAACCCAGTGTTTACCTTTCACTGGCCCCGCCCCCAAGCGACAAAAGTATTTCACGCGCGCGTAGAAGAGACGGCAAAAGTGTTCAACGCGCGCAGAACACAGACCACGAGAAGGGAGAGGGCAGGTCACGAGCGCACACACGCGCGTATTGTGGCTCGTGGTACTGAGTCTGCGCGCGTGTGGTGTGAAATGTGCGCGTGGAGAGTAGTTTGCGCGCGTGTGAATTAAATAAAGCTGCGCGTGTATGTGTTATTTGAGCGTGTGGACTTTTGGCGTAAATCTGGCGCCATATTATCCTGTCAAACACCCAGACAGGGGGTAGGAAGTAACTGAACCATCAGAGTTAATGCCTGGTTTTCTCTCCTTTGGCCGCAAAAACTTCAACTAGAGGCTTTCAGTAGTTGCAGATCAGTTTGGCACATTAATCAGGATATATTTTTGACCATTCCTCTTTAAAAAACGGCTGCAGTTCAGATTCCTGGGATGTCTGGCATTAATTGTCGTCCTTATGCCACAGCATCAGTAGGGTTCATGTCCGGACTTTGACTTGGCCAGACCAGACTGTGTATTTTGTTCTTTGTACTTCATTCTAAAGTCAATTTACTGTGTGTGTTCTCTATCATTGTGCTTTTGCCGTGTCCATCCTCTTTTTCTCTTCAACTGTCAGATTGTCTCAAGTTATCCTGCAATGACCAGCCCCTGAGGCAACAAAACAGCCCCAAACCATGACGCCCTCCACCATGCTTCACGGTGAGGATAAGGTTTTGCTGTCGGTGAGCTGTTCCTTTTTTCATCCATACATGACATTTTGTTTTCCTCCCAAACAATTCAATTTTGGTTTCATCAGTCCACAAAATATTGTAATAACCAAATGCCTTCAGTGGATTATTTGATGCAAGCGATTTGATGTAAAAACCTGAGAAATTCTAAATGCTTCTACTTTTTCTAGCCAAGTGTATATCATTTCTATATGCGTCAGTAGCTAACAAACTTTCCTCTAGTTTCTCAAAGTTTTATAGCAGTCACTAATGGGTCATTTATAGCTGTTGGCCAATAATACTACAGCTTTCGATCATTACATTGTTTCTCTGTATTTCACACTAGCAGAACATTGAGAACAGTGTGAGATTGTAATGGTCTAATATGCATTGAATAGTTTGCAAACCCACGCAGAACACACAAGGTTATGTACCGAGGTTATTCAAGGTCTGCTTTCTCTCCTCTGCTGGAAATTTCTAAAAGCCAAACACACTCCATCTAAAGCACCACACTTTATTATGGACTTCTGCTAACTTGTTCTCCGCTTTCCTGAGGCTCTATTCTCCTGCAGCTGCTCAGTAAACAGAGCCTGTACGGGGGAACTATGAAGGATGCGGTAATTCATATTGGCATCTTGGTATCGCAGAGTCTCTATTCCAAATGGCACCGGGAATTTGACCTTTTCCCAATCTCACCACAGTCGAACGATGCCCTTTGTCCACACGCCATCACAAAGTCAATGGATGAGTTACACCGTTTAGACAAGCTGCAACACTCGCCTTTTGAGCTTGTCAATAGAGGCAAAGTTGGACATGGTTTCATTTTCACACTTCTATAATTAACCAAAACAAAAAAACAACAACAACAATACAGAAATAAATTAATGAATCAATCAATTGATACATTATTTGTTAAGATTTAACTGACTGAACAGTAACTTTTATTGAAACTTTTAGTTTATTTTCATATTTCAGGTTATTGCTGTACCACCTATTGCTAATGATTAGACCTCTGAAGCTAAGCAGGACAGGGCATGTTGATACTGTGATGGGAGACTTCTGGGAACACCAAGAGCACCAGTGGGGTGGCTGTAAAGTGTCAAACTCTTGTTGTGTCTTTAGGCAAGGCACTTCATCCACTTTGGCAAGTATGAGTTGTGTATGGAGTGAATGAATAATGCCATGTGAAAAAAAGCAATATAAAAAACCTATGCATTGTTATTGTTTGAGTGAATTTCATTCAATACACAGGTAATCAGCAACTTATAACAGTTTACTGCACATGTTTGTGCAGCCGGAGCGTTGTTTATTCTCTTTAAGAAATATGTTTTTTCATTCCGTCCTTCTCTTGGTTTTGAATTTATACTGTAACTACTATTCACATTCATTTTCCCTTTTTACAACTGTATCACTTTTTGTGCAGCTACAAAAATTATGCTGTTGTATAACATTTTCTGTAATGGCGATTGCGACACAACACAATTTAATGTTATGTCCCTCTATCAAAAACATTCCCAGTGTAAAATACTTGAATATTCAAGTCTGTTGAAGTCAAGTCTGGACTTTAGAGTTTGCATATGTTTTTGGGCTATTTTATATATAATCAAACTTTGTAAATGATTATGTTAAATACAACGTTAAAATGCATCACTGAAAATATACATTCTTAATCTAAACTAATTTTGACATTGGCCCCTCACCACCAACCATTCACAATCCTAGTTACATTTACCATTTAACACTCTGCTAAATTTGAAATGGGTCCAACTATTATCCAACTAAATACTCACATTCCAGAAGAAAACTTGCCAATGGTGTGGAAGCAGAAACTGAGCCTCTAGGGATACAACAAAATCAATTCACACCCACATGAAATCTGTTAAGGTTTTTTTTTCTCCTTACACCTCTCTTTGGAAGTTGAGAAACTTTGTGAAATAATATTTGCTTGTATCAAGTACTCCTTTTCCTGGTGGAATGTACCCAACTACATTACAGTTAAAAGTCAGAACTGTGGACAGGTCACTCTGCTGATGATAAGAATTCACATTCTGCGGTCAGTTCTTTTTATTCGTCCTCCCTTTTTCTTTGGAAGATTTTCACTGGACCTGCAAATGTTTATTCTTCATTTAGTTTTGCTTACATAATCTATGAAATATTTTAACTTGATCAGAGATAAAACTTACACGTCACTGCTTTTCCAAAGGCACACATTGGCATTAGGAAACTCCAAATAAATAACTACGCAATCAAATCCACTACTAGCTCTACAACACTATGCACTAGTTTTAATGTGTGTCACAGGTGGGACCCAGTGGGGCGGGTCCCGGCTCAAAAGTTGCCAAAATGATGTGCGCTGACATGCTTACAACGTTAGCGGGGTCTACCCCGGGCCGATGGGGGTAGACCCGGAATAAGAATTAGCCAATGCTAACATATAGCATTGGCACACCTCTCGAAAACGTCTTTACAGGATCGTCCAAAAGTTGGCTCTTGGCCCAAAGCTCCGTTCCACATGTGTGTCAATGCTGAGGGGAGTGAATTTTTTTTGGACCACTCTAGTTTGCTCGCTGTGAATTTTTGAAGTCTCTCGTTCAAATGAATGGAGCTGCGCCGGCTGACGTATGCGCAGATGCGTTTTTTCACACTATTCTTGTGGGCGGGACCACTCAAGGCCATTTTGGATAGCTCCAGTAGAGCACAATTTTTGGCCCATTAGTTAGAAAGGCGGAGATAGGCGTGACTATGTCCGTTAATTTTTAAAGTCTATAGTGGGAACAGGTTCTTTGGAGCTGGTTTTAAAAAGGACCACTGAATTAAAAGCAAGTAAAAAAATTTTTTTTTAATAAAATACAAATAAAAGGATAAAAAGCACTATCAGCCTTCTCTAAAGAGGGGTTAATAACAGGACTAAAAGAAGGCTAAAACCATGGCTAAACAAACAAGGTAAAAATCCGCTGCTCAGGGCTTCTGCCTCCCCTGTGGCCCTGTGTCTGGCCTCATGTCTGGCCCTGTGACCCGTCCTGCGGTTGCCTTCTCTTCTCCTCCCCCATCGCCACCGCCTTTTCTGCCCAAGGCACAGGTGTTCTAATTGTTTGTCACTTGGGGAGCTGGGGTGCCTCGGATGGTGCAGGTTAGTAAAACGCTAAAAACACACACACAACATGCACGAAAGTATAAAAACATGAAATATTGTTGAAACCCACCACCCATTTTTGCACCCACCGACTTATGCATTTATCTGTCATTTTCTCAAATTCACAATTCACTCATCTGCTCTCAGTATATCAAAGATACAATGTTTTGATGTAATTCTTTGTGGTTCTCCAGCTTCAAGAATGTTGCTCTGGCCCCAGTGGATCAAGGTGAAGGTGAAGGTGCAGTAGTGTGACGTCTCCCTCGGTCTTTGCTCCTCCGCAGATGTCACATGGTCATATCCTGGGGCCGCCATCTGCCCGGCCCGGGACACTTGCTCCGTTGGGCCCAGAAGTCCACACCTCCTCAATGCCACTCTTTACTGCCCTGTTCCTCTTCCCACCTGCAGCATCTTTAAAGGTCAGCCTGGTCGTGTCTGGGGGGAGCACACTCAAACTCCAACCTTAAACTGCCATGAATTGATGAAGGTCTATCAAAGCGCCACTCACTTTTGTTACTGCCAAAATAAATTCTCAAATCTTTTCAACCCCAAAAGCAGACTTGTAAAGGATCTTGGAGAAATTGTTAGACTAAAGATACCGACAAGACACACATTCCATAAAATTGAGCAGCCCCATTGGAATAAACTGAAGACAAGGGAGAATTGTGATGTGTAATGTATGAAAGTTTAAGTGAGATCAGAAGTGCTACATTCTTGTCATGTATATTTCAAGAATGCTTTTTTTAAATCTAGGTGCACTAGAATTAAAAGACCCATTTGCAGTCAGACCAGTAAATTCACATGGTCTAAAGTCCCTGGACGTGGGAACATTCGAGGATATAGTCTGAGCGATCTCATCAGGTAAAGTCCGTAAACAAACCCATCTTCCTTCAGTGCTGATGTCCAGGAGGCATTCAATTTTTCATCATCTCCACACTTAATTTCTTCTGACCACAAAATACCATTATAGCTTACACTGCCACACTCACACCTTTGATCTGCGAGGGGAGATTCTCATAGTCCATCTTGACCCACTTTGAACTATGGGCCCTGCAGTCATGGCCAGGCTGCGTGGGCACCGCTCCTCCTCTCCTTCTGTCTACTTCAGATGCTGTTGTTGTGGAGGACTCTGTAGAATGCACTTTTGGCTGTTGCCTCAGGACTGATTTAGGAGGTAGGGTTGTAGAAGGACCACCCTCCACCCTGTACCCCTGGCAACTTTAGTGGGCCAGCTGGTCCTGTCAGCACCCAGACTGATGACCCAGTGAGCCACACTTTTAGCTCATGATTCACCGTCATCATACAACATACTGTACAATGGTCTGAGACGAACAGGAACAAGAATGTCAGGATGCACACACGCAATCAAAGATGGCTGCTCTGATATGTTCCATTGTGTCTGGCCCATGTAGGACAGACAATAAATCCAATTTATAAAAACAGACAATGGAGTCTAAACACATTCCAACTATACACAGAGAAGTGCAGGGGTGCATTTTAATTGTTTATAAACTGATCTGTTCACATTTGTTATTATTCTTTATGATTTCTTTATGATATATTTATGATTATTATGTGAGGCTAGCATCTACTCTGGCAATTTTTAAATCGGGGCTAAAAACTGTTCTTTTTAGCTGTGCATACGGCTGAAGGATTCTATTGATACATACATACTCTTTTTTTTTTAATGCATTGTGGTTATTTATTATTTTAATCCCGTGTGTGCTTTTAATATTTTAAGTTTTTTTTTTTTTTTTTTTTTTCCATTATTTGTGATTTTATTCTGTTTTTAATGTATTTATTGATGTCTCTGATTTGTGTGATACTATGTGGGTTGTGAGGCGCTTTGAGTGGCCTTGTGTTGGAAAGGCGCCATACAAATAAAGTTGATTGATTGATTGATTATGATTTTAATTATTGCTCCTTTCAGTTTCAAAATGATATAATAAAAAATTAAATAATTACTTTTTCAGGATTTGTGCTTAATGTTCAAGTATTAATTTTGGTTTATACTTTCACAATTTTTGACAGCATAGAAAATTATGATACAGGATTTATCTGTGTGTGGTGCATGGTGAGTCGTGGGGTGGGTGTTCATCGTGGGTCTTTTGCTGTAACCCAACAGTTCTACACAGGGGTGCTTGACCTGTGCTCTGGTCTCACAATGCTTTGAATGTTTCAAAAGCCTCCCATACACAAACCTATGGAATTCATCATTTACACCCTGCAAGCAATTGGGTAAGTTGAGCACAAATCGTGAGAACTTACACTTTTAAAAGATAGAAGCAAAGCACAAGCAGGGATTGAGCCAATGCATGGACTTGTACACAAGCAGACCTGCTTTAAAGTATATTCTCTGAGCCACAGAAAGCAGTGCAGATACCTCAGAGCTGGACTTCCGGGTTCTAGTCAGGACCTGAGCGTTTTGGATGTGCTGCCGCTGTTTTGCAGCTCGTTTGAAGAGCCCAGTGAGCAGGCTATCGCAGTAGTCAAAGCTACGGGAGACAAAAGCATGAATAGGAATCTCCAAGTCTGCTTAGGACACTATGTTTTTGATTCTGGTAATGTAAGATAAAAATCTGTCACTGAATTTATGTTTTGATTCCAAAAACCACAATAAGGGCACAATGGTTTAGCAATGCTCCTTAAATGTCTGGCCTGCCACTCCTGTAAACATGAGCATGTCAATGTGAATTGTGACACATTTAGAGCTTAGGTGATTAAAACATGCCATAAAGCTGTGTGTACAATATATAGAATATAAAGTTTGCTTCAATATGAGCTGTGATCTTCACGTTAGAGCTGTGGGGTGCATCCCTTGGCAACACTAATGTACTAACTTGCTGTTAGAGTAATTTGATTATCTGCCTCATCAAAAGAACACAATCAGAATTAACTTAACATACCATTCACATGCTAAAAAAAAGAAAAAAGGATCTTGAAATACACATTTGAAAATAAAATCACTTTATAAGGACAATTAGATAAATTGTGGAAACAGGAATGAATCCCTGATCAGATTGGATAGAGTCTGGGAACATCTGGGTGAGTTTTGTGTGTGGTTGAATGGGACACAGCTGCCTCCTGTGTGACTCTTGCAGACCTGCCATGTGGCGCAGTGCCTTCACCATTTCAGCAGCCAACACGTCTTTTTAACACCCGCTCAAAGACATGCAAATGCAGTTCTAACGCAATGCTGGAGCAGGGTGCTAACACCAATTTGTTCTTTTTTCACTGATGAAAAGCTCCTACAAGCACACTGTGGCTTCATATTGACTCTTTTTGATGAAAAGATACTCCAGCTGGAATTATTGGTGGTACATTTTGGTGGTTGACCCCTCCAACCACCACCAACCATTCCCTCACACATCAGACTCATTCTAGGCAATGTGGATGAAGTGTCTTGCCTAATGACACCACAAGAGATCAACACTTTACAGCTGCAGCTGCCCCGCTGTGGCACAAGGCGTTCCCCGAGGTCCCCCATCACAGTACTAACCAAACCCTGTCCTGCACAGCCTCAGAGGTCTGATGGGATCTGGCATTTGTATGCAAGTATGGCCACTTGAACGTCCCCGAAACGCAACTCAAAAATATATCTTTACATTGGTAATGATTTAAGTGACTTAACTAAAGCATTGTATAAACTGTGTAGACTGCATTACTTTTGCATAACATGTAATACATTGTATATTTGTGTTAATTTTGTGGTAGGCAAACCAGAAACATGAGGATAATGAATATTATGTGCAATAGGAGGATCATAGTTTTTGTAATCATCTGTGACAGAAACAGGAACAGATCCCTGAGCATGTGACAGCAAATCAAACACGTAAGTTTTGATTTGCTTGATTTGCTTGGTATATAAATAAAGATTACTTACTTACTTACTTACTAAGACAAAGTGTGGCACAGGACTCCAAACTCCTACCACTGCTTTCTGTCATTACACTTCCTCAACACATAGTAACTACTTTAGTTTACTTAATGTTACTTTACTGACACATTTAATGTGTACGCACAACTCGTCAGAACACCGGATGTGGCATGTGAATTTTTCACCATTGTATTTTTTCGCGGCAAATTTAGACTGTTGAATTTAAATGAAAAGCATTATGAAATTGATAATCAGTGACTGAAATTCGCAGACAAAAATATAAAGATGTTTTTAAAATTCAAATAGAAGAATTCAGGTCCATTTAAAATTGAATTTCTGATGGGTCCGTGTACTTTTGTGTTCAATACATTTTCTATTTTTGAAGGGGAATGGAAAATCAAAAAAGGCTATTTTGCACTTTCAGGCACAGGGCAATATACAAAAATGTCCATTTTGGTTTTTTTCATTGCTTATTAGACATGTATATTATAATAACCGGATTTGGGAACTAGAAAATACAATAATGACCCTTTTATATTAAGTCCCAAAAATCCCATACGTCATCTTATCGTACAAAGAAGATTCATTAAAAATATGAATGAATCAAGAAATAAGCATTTTTACTATATTGTTTTCAAGGTTATGCAAAATGACCAATAAACCTTTTTACTGTTTTTAACTATTACCTCTTTTTGCATGGGCTCACTTCATGAATTACACAACTATTTTACGAGTGTTAGGAGCAGATAGTGCCATTCTAACCCAATCACCCTGTGTCAGATGAGGAGAAGGAGTTGGACGGAGTGACTCTGCTGACAGAGTCACTCCGTCACTTGTTCCATAAACTGTTAAATATCACTGTGGTGGTCAGATAAATGCTTTTGACATTTGAACTGGCTGTCAACTCCCGCTTGTGTTTGAACTGATGAGACACAAATTGGCAGAAGACTTCTTTGCTGTGTGTTGTATTTTCCATTTTCTCCTATATGGTCATTAATACGACAGAGCAAAGAGCTCATCCGTTTTGTTTTTGATTTTAGGAAACACTGTGAGATTAAATTAGTATTTCGACTTTTAAGTTGAATGAAGAATAAAGTCAAAGTCAGAAAAAAGTACAAATATTATGATTTAGCTAGTTATATGTTGAATGTATCTATTATATTTATTTTGAACGTGCACAATACATATATTTACTAGTATGTAACTGTAAAAGACAAGTAATGTAGAAGTAGTAGTACTAGATAGATACTTTATTAATCCCTGTAGGAGAAATTCAGGTGTAGAGTAGCAGCAAAAATAAAAATTAGAAAGATCATTCTAAAAAGCTAACATTATTTGATAAGCAACAGCCCTTCAGGTCACAGCAGCAGTGACCAATGGGTGGAGCAGGACGGGTCACAAGGTGGAGTAGACGCTTGGTTCTCTGCTTTAGTAAATAGAGTTTGCGACCTTCATCTATTTTTCCTTAACATGACAATCATTTTTTGTAATAAAGTTTATTCTCATAATCTTAAAATACAATGAGAATAAACCAGAATTATTTTGAGAAAAAAATCTGAAAAAGTCAGTGTTGGTGAATAGGCAAGGCAAGGCAAGGCAAGTTTATTTGTATAGCACAATTCACAAGGCAACTCAAAGTGCTGAACAAAATGGAGACTGAATTAGCAGTGAGACGCTCGTCAAGAGTTCTCATACATTCTCTATGGGTTTTATGCTTTCACATTCTCCTAAAACGGCGTCTCCGTCTAAACAAGGCCCCAAACAAGAAACTCAAAACATGACATAAACAAACATACAAGACACATTAATAATCATACAGTAAAAGTGAAGATGCAATCCTCAGTTGTATGCACAGCTTAATAGAACTCAATAATAGAACTGGATTTGAACATTATAGAAGAAGAAGCCTGTCTCACATTTTCAGGAAAACTGTTGCAGATTGTTTAGAATGCACTGGGCTCAAGGGGGCAGATTTAGATGACGATTTCACCCAGGCAGCTCCTTCACCTGCGGCTGGGATAGAGTTTGTCCGCCTGGTTGCAGAATAGAATTTTTCATTCATTGTATAATGAAGGGTAAGGGCTATGAGAAAAAAAAATACAATTATGAACTTTATTCTCTGAATAGTTCTACTTTAAAGTCTACATTTTATGAGAAAAAAATCAATCAAATAAGCCATATTCAGGAAGAGGTCGTGCTTTTATACGATCTTTCTACCATTTGCATTTATTTTAACATAACTTTTGAAATGGGACCTATAGACTAATTGAATGTTTTTGATGGAACACCACAACATTTCTTCAGGATGTGGGTTCTGCCACCGACAGTCTGCTGATGTCCACGGTGACTCACCTGAAATTGACTTTGCTCAGACTGGTCAGAGCATTTCCAGGACAGAGCTGATACCTTATGATACAGCAAGAATTTAACTCAACTCTGAGAAAATCATGTATCTACCATGGCTGTAGGAAATGACTGAACAAGCGTGTTGGTGTTATAGCTGCGTAAGGCCTGGCAAATGTAGGTTCTCAGGGCAGTTGTCCAAAGTATGTTGAACATTGTTGTGCTGAAAGACTGCCAGGACATCTCCCATTTCAAACTACACAAAACGATTGAGCGATATTGTTTTCACTCACTGTATAGTCGTCTTATTCATCCTTGCTATGAAGGAGAAGTTCTGCAGGTCTTTTCTTCCTGCTGCTGTCAGACTGTACAACAAGCAATGGGGACTAATGAACACTGCCAAAATGATCTCACAATATCGGTGCAATATCCTTAAAAATATCAGAATGTGCAATAACCACATGTCACTGTCACTTTACTGAGTCACTGTGTCATTTGCTGCTAATGTACAAATTTAAAACATACTGCTGCTAACATGTACAGATGTAAACATACTGCTGCTAACATGTACAGATGTAAACATACTGCTGCTAACATGTACAGATGTAAACATACTGCTGCTAACATGTACAGATGTAACATACTACTGCTAACAAGTACAGATGCTAACACACTACACATTGCTTGCACTAGAATATATAGTACTTTACATTTGCATCTTAGTTTGCCAAACGTACACATTTTATACTTTTGTATAACTTATACTTATACGTTTTTGTTTTATTCTAATTAGTATAGTTATTGTCCACTTTTCATGTGCTGTGTGCTCCTCATTCCTACGGTTTCACTTCTTCCATTCCCATTTGAGATATGCTTTCATGCAAAAATGTTATTAGTGTTATTATGCATTACTATTGCGTTTGACCCATTTTGACATTCAATGCTTTATATAATCAATTAATGTTTAATTTATGAAAGTGGGAGTAGTCTTGCTTTACAGTATTTTAACGATGTGTTGATACCTCTTTACTTTCATTCTCTCTTTTACTTTTTGGATTTTCCAGTAAATTCACCATTAGATGTGATCTGTGGTTTCTCAAGACATTACATTCTACAGTAAGACGGCTGGTCTGGTCTGCAGCTCCTGGACCTCTGCTATATAACGCTGCAGTTTGAATCGATGACTCTTTGTTCCCCTGTTCTCTCCCCTCTCCCCTCGCTCGCTGGGGGTCCAAATGGGCTTCTTCAGCTCAACCGTATCCTGTGAAAATGGCTTCAGCGAAGTATTGTCGAGCTGTTAGCTTTTCCTCCTGCTTTACTTGTTTCTGAAGACAAACACTATTTTTTTTACCCCTATCTATCTGGTGTGGTTAAAATGCATGGCTGCTCGCTAATGCTAAGAGAAGGCAAGTGTCACCTGAAGCAGCTGAAATTCAAAATGACATTTCTCTCAAAAGATTGCAGCCTGAGTAAACAAGGTCTGTTTGTTTACACATGAATAAGCCATCAGTCCTTCAGTATACCTCTCTGTCATGTACATATCTGAATGCATGCAGACATAAACAGAGCAATGCATGATTAATGGCAAATTATGTGGAAAAATGCAAACATGTCCTCAAGGCATGAGGGAAAACACAGCATATACTTCATGATTATGAACAGGGTGATTTTCAATCAAGCTGTTTAGAAATTGTGTGTGGTTTACCTCAGGGTTCCATTCTTGGTCCAAAACTGTTTAATCTGTACATAAATGACATTTTTAAAACATCTAAAATACTGAAATTTATCTTGTTTGCCGATGACACGAATATTGTTGCAACCGGTGATAATTTACATAAGCTATTTCAAACTGTTAATCTGGAACTCAAAAAAGTAAGTTATTGGTTCAAACAAAACAAGTTATCTCTAAATCTAAGTAAAAGTAAAATCATGATATTTGGCAAAGGTAATTCCAACACTCAGGAGATGATTCGGATAGAGGGTATTGTCTTAGAACAGGTGCAAGAAATCAAATTTCTTGGAGTTATAATAGACAACAGGCTAACTTGGAAACAACACATTAAATACATATCCACTAAAATATCAAAAAGTATCTCCGTAATAGCAAAAGCAAAGCAGTTTTTACATTTCAAAGCTCTACGTACTTTATACTGTTCTCTGATTCTGCCATATCTGAATTACTGCTCTGTGATCTGGGGAAACACTTACAAAAATACAGTCAAACCGTTAGTGATGCTGCAAAAAAGAGCCATTCGAATTATTCATAAAGTGGGTGTTCGAGATCATACAAACGCGTTATTTATAAATTCAAAGATTATGAAGTTTTATGATCTTATTGAGTTCCAGACTGTACAGTTGATATATAAAGCAAGATATAAACATTTACCAAAACAAATACAGAAAAGGTTTCAAGAGCGAACTAGTTGTTACGAACTACGAGAAGAATTGAACTTGATGATACAGAAACACAGCTCAACACTGAAAAGTTTCAGCCCCACAGTTAATGGGGTTCAACTGTGGAATAATTTGGAGCGGGAGATGAAACATAGTCCAAACATTAATGTGTTCAAATTTAAATACAAACAAAAGACTTTCGATAAATATAAAGAGGAGGAAATTATATGTCACTAGGGGGCGCAATCGGGCTAAAATAAATTGGTGTTTGTTTTTGTTTTGTTTTGTTTTTTTTATTTCTATTTTATCAACTTCGTTTTGTTGCTTATTATAGTCATTATGATCTTTATTGACCTTGAAGAGTGATGTTGCTTTAAACAGTTGCCATTATTTGCCGTTAATGTTGCTGTTATCGTCTGTTCTTTCTTGTTTATTTTTACATTTGCATAGTTGCTGTTCTATGTAAAGTGTGTATATTTTTATGTAGTGTTTTGGGGGTGGGCACCAATAAGCTTTTGCTTCGGCCCACTCCTTTTGAGCAGTACTTGTCTGCTCAAATAAACAAATAAATGATTTGTTTTAAAAAGGCCAACTAAATGGCTGAAAACTGAAAACTTTAACTAATAAAACATAATTTAATGTGAACAAATTTCCCTTGTTATTTTTCAAAAAGGGTTAGAACATTAAGCATTCATGCCTGATTGATGTCATCTGAGACGTCCAGGTCGGATGAGCACAGTACCAGCTTCAGGCATGTTTGATACGAGACCCTGTTTGGCCTTGACTCCTGGCTACACAACTGGAGAATTGCAGTTCTTGACATTTGCAGTTACAGTATGACAACCTGTGAGTCCCAAACTCGTTCATCGGTCCAACACTTTAGGACTCATCCACCTCTATACAGCTGAGTTCTCTGTTCCAGTTCCTTCAGATCTTAAGTGTTGAAACATAAACAGTGGGTTTTAGTCAAACCTGTGTAAATGCAACTCTTTTTCACTGAGACATTTAAGAGACTATTCCTAATACAGAAAATGAGAGAAAAACCTTGCAATTTACAAGACACAATTTGCAATACTTTTCCACACGAAACACAAGGTGATGCTTTTGTTACACCACTCAAACTGAACTAGTTTCATGAGCGTCTGTTACCGGAAATGACAGACACCAGCATGGATATGTAATAAACTGATCATTAAACAAATCAACCTGAAGATATAAAGTCACAAACTTGTCACATAACCTCATCGATCATTGAGGTGAACGATCATCATCATTGGTATCTTTTATCAATCAATCAATCAATCAAAGTTTATTTGTAGAGCGCCTTTCATACACAGGGCAACACAAAGCGCTTCACAGTCCACATCACAAATCATCACACAAAAACTAAACCAGAATCACATAAAAACATTAAAAACACACAAAGATTAAAACACAATTAAAACATTAAAATCACACAAAACAAAAGATTAAAACACAATTAAAACATTAAAATCACACAAAAGAGATAAAACCAATTAAAACTTTAAAAAATTACACAATAATTTTAAAAAAATAAATAAAAAATGACAACAATTAGAAAAGAAAAACAGTTGTATTAAAAATCACACAAACAAAGATTTGAAAACAGAGTAGACGCCTCCCTCACAGTTTTTTATTGTTCCAATCTTAGCTGCACATCTAAAATGTTTGGTCTCACTCTGGGCACCAGCAGGAAAGAGCCGGCTGGTTCAAAACACAACATTAAAATTTTGGTGCAAGGCCATGAGAGACTTGAACACAAGCAGAGCTGTTTAAAATCTATTCCTGAGCCACAGGAAGCCAGTGCAGAGACCCGAGACAGGACTAATATGGTCATACTTCCTGGTTCCTGTCAGGACTCTAGCTGCCTGCATTTTGGATGTACTCAGCTGCTTACAAGGGTCTGTTTGGACAGACCTGTAAGCAGCCATTGCAGTATCAAGCCTCTGGAGACAAAAGCATGACAAAGAATCTCCAAGTCTGCCCTGGACACTATATTTCTAACTTTGGCAATGTTTCTTCAGATGGAAAAAAAGCTGTTGATGTAATTGATTTTATGTGGCATTGAAATTTAGGTCTGAGTCCAGTATTACCCCCAAATTTCTGACCTTGTCTGAAGGAAGTAGGGAGAGAGACTGAAGTTGACAAATGACGCCCTCTCTTTGTTTTATTTTTAGTCCTGACATGTTTCAGGTATCAAAACGCATTTATAATAAAGAATTGTTTACGATACCTTGCTGCTGGGGTCCTGGATTATTCTGTCTGTTCAACCATCGTTTGCCTAAATGTTTCAACTTTGTACTCAAACTCGTGTGGCGCTTGCCTTGCCTTTTCAATTTAATAAACAAAGTCACTGTGAAAGAGAAATCCTATGTTACTTATCTTTGAGCAAAGTATTGTAACCTGACAAAAAGGTTAGCTGATACTTGACTGAATGAAAACAGTTAATGAGGCTTTAATTACATTGTCACAAAACCAGCCCTTGTTTTATATTGATTACGTGGTCTTTGACAAATGAAGCCTCAAAGCAGTGTTTCATTTGACCCGCTCTCTCTTCCCCTAACAACACCCTCCGACCTTCGCTCCTTTGCTACATCATTTGTCTCAGTAGGTTGGAGTATATTCTAGTAGCTTAAATGTACTTAACTAAGGCAGTTTTAATACAGATCTCAGTGTGTTATGCTGCGATGAAGGCTTCACCGTGGAATATTTCCCAAATACAAATGTTACACACACAGAAAATGTGTTTGCCCTGCCGTCAAAACCCAACACAAGCACATACGCAAGCGAGAGCCGGGCATGTCAGGGGGGATATTTTGGCGCTTGCATCAACAAGTACAACATTGTCTGTCACCAAGATCACTTATCAAACACTGTTATACTAAAGTATGCTTTATACATTTATTCAATTATTAGAACATGACTGCTACTGCAGTATATCTACCAATTTTATTTCAGAACGGTATGTGTGTGTGTGTGTGAGTGTGTGTTTTGTGTTGTTTTGAATGAGTGATAAGAGTGTATTTGTATGTTTCATGTCTTAATGAGTGAGAGGGAATAGAGTGTTTTCTTTGTCCAAACCCTTTTCAATCTGTATTTCTGTTTTACTTTTTTGAAAGCCACAATTCAAAAGGTTTTTATTATCTACCACTGCTGAAATAGTTCTACGTCATGGTGCGTAGTCCCTTAGGACTTCGCTAGTGGGATATCACTCGTGACCCCAGTCACACCGCCAGAGAGATCAAACTAATTGCTCCAATCAACGCCACCTTCCTCTATAAATGCCCCTGCACAAGGGCCGCACCCCCTCTTTCCACTCTGGCGCCGTTCGAGGATCTACCACAGTACTAACTCTCATTCCTGAGATGTCTTCCTTGTTACGTTCCGAGTCCCTTCGCCCTCCGGCGTCGGACGTCGTCAACTCGGATCCATACGGTGGAGGACTTCACCTCTGTGGGCGCCACCACTCGAGGGAGGAGGAGGAATAAAACCCACGTTGGTGCCCCCGCGGATTGGACCCGTTCGTCCATTAACGCGACCACTGAGTGGCCTAAGCCCCTAGCAGCCAAGAGGCCTCTCCTGGGGTACAGACATATACCTCGGCAGCGGGCAGGACTGGTCCTGGACCGGTGATCGAGATTCAGATCAGCAAGGACCCTCCCTCGGGCGCATTCTCTGCGCATGTCCTTGCCAGGCTGTGCACAGGTCGTCATAGACATGGCTAGCCGCTCTTCCTCTGGAGGCCTCAGGAACCTCCTGCCACAAGGCCAGGACCACCGAGGATTTCAGTCCGCATGGCCCTACACCGAGGCAGTCCCCCTGCCCTGCACCCTCCGCATTCGTGTGGCCCGGCACCAGACTCTCTCCTTCCCACCGAGTGAGACAGGATGTCTTGGCGATGGCCTGATAGATGTTATGCCCATTGCAGCACAGGTCCTCGCATTGACTAACTTACATGCATTCAATCACGGGGGGCCCTGGATATAGTTGCCACTCTTCTGACCAGCGCTCAGTGGAGGACCTCTTGTCCACAGGACGAGGACCACCTCGGCGGCCGACACTGCGCATGTGCCAAGACGCTAGCTGTGGATGGTGGCCGCTCCATGGCAGCAGCCCAAGTCGGGCCAGGAATCCTTTGGACTTGGGCTGCTAATAACAGGGGATCGGAGAGGAGGCAACTGCTGGACCCTCCCACCTCTCAGATGATCCCTCTTCGGCCCGGACATGCAGGCCTGGGTGGCGAGACCGGGATTCTGCAACGAAAGACTTCGGCTGAGGCTAGCCCCTCGCACCTAGCACCGAGCGCGAGGCCCTACTCAGCCATTAACGGAGCCGGGACAGAGCATAGAGAGCGTTGGCCCGGGAGGCATTCCTGACCCGTATCCGCGCTCTGTTATCCATCGCCACCCCCTCGACAGGCCCCCCGGGTCCAGACAGACCCATGGGTAGCCTCGCGGAGCAACGCAACCCAACACCGACCTCCCGTGCCGGGGTGAAAAATGATTTTTCCTTCATAAAAAGGCCGACCGGCATTTCCATTTACTTTTCTGAGTCTGATTTGGGGTAAGAACAGGTCAAATCTTGTGAATTCTGATTGTGTTACTTCCCGGGCACATAACGCTAATCGCTAGGCTGCAGCCCCAGAGAGGGGCGTGCAGCGTGCTAACGCGAACTACGAGCTCCGGTTTCTCTGATCCATACTATGCCCTGCCCTCCCAGTGAGTGCTCAGGGCGCGGAACTGGTGAGATGATATGTGTGTGCTTCGCCGACGCGTGTTAGCATTTCTGAGCTACAGGGCTAACACGGGGTTTCCCACTCCAGGGGCTCGCCCCCCCCCTCCATGAGGCAAGAGCCAGGGGGGGGCACAGCAGCCGATCACGTGTGGTGAGCAGTCCCGTACTTATGACGTCGGGCCTGCAGGACACGTGACCGCCCCCGGCGCTCACGGTGTGACGCAGGGGCCCCCCGGCCCTTTCGTCCACCCCCCCTCCCTGCTAGAACAACCAGAGAGGGAGGGGCCGTGACGTCTCGTGTTTTCCATCTCCCGTTCTGCCCCTCACAGATTTCTACAACATCTGGAGGGAGCAGGGCCTACTGACAGATATTTGGCTGGAGAAAACTCTGCGCAGAGGTTACGCGCTGCAATTTTTTTCCGAAAGCCACCACCATTCCGAGGCGTACGGGCAGTACGCTCTCAGGTACGGGATCGACAGAGGCACTACAAGCGGAGGTCTCCTCTCTGCTGAGTCGAGGCGCAGCAGTGGAGGTAGACCCGCAGACGCCACCAGGGGGCTGTACTCCCCTTACTTCTTAGTGCCAAAGAAGTCAGGCGGGGTGCGTCCCATTCTGGATCTGCGCGTGTTTAAACGAGTGCATTTCCAAACGGCAGTTTCGGATGCTGTCCACAAGGCAGCTCCTCGATGTGGTCAGGAAGGAGACTGGATGTGCTCCATAGACCTGACAGGTGCGTACTTCCACGTGCCGATAGTACCGGAACACAGGAGGTTCTGCGCTTCGCAGTGGGAGAGAGGAATTACGAGTACTGTCGTTTTCCCCCCTTGGGCTACGACCACTCGCGCCGTGGAGCAGGGGTAAGAATTAATCTACATAGACGTCGGGTTAATTCTGGCCTCATCCAGGGAAGTGGCCGTGAGTCATACGCACTGGGTCCATGTCCCACATACAGCGCCTGGGCTTTGTGGTTAACAGGGAGAAAATTAACAGTTACCTTGTAACTTAAGTTCTACGAATAGGTGCACGTGATATCCCACTAGCGAAGTCCGCTAGGGGACGTAGCACCATGACGTAGAAGCAGGCTGCAACCGGGCTCCAGCGCATGATCTATCTCGTCCTGCAGCTAGACTCTGTGACATTCCGTGCTGCATGGTCCGTGGACAGAACGGATGAACACTACTTGTCTGCCCGGGGAGGTTCTGGCGGGCCCCAGAGTCCCCGCTCGGCGCCTCAGGTCCCTGCTGGGAATGATGGCGGCGGCTCATGCTGTGTGCGGCTAGGCCTTCTCCACATGAGGAATTTTCAGAGGTGGTTCTCACGCCTCAGGCTTCACCCCTCCCGGGACGGGGGAGGCTGATCTGGGTTCCCCAAGTGGCAGCATCGAACATCAGGTTCTGGCTCACTCCGGGTCTTCTACGGGACGGAGTGACTCTGGCCGCGCCGTGTCTCACGTGGAGATGTTCACGGACGCGTCGCTCGAAGGATGGGGCGGGGTCCTCGGCCAGAGTTCTGTAGGAGGCTGCTGGTCGGACTCAGCCCGTCACATCAACCTGCTGGAGATGGAGGCAGTGCACAGAGTACTGCTGCACTTTGCTCCTCAGCTGCAGGGGAGACACGTGATGGTGCGCTCAGACAACACCACAGTGGTCTCCTATCTGAACAGGCAGGGGAGCACCAGGTCCCCCGCTCTCCATCGCATGGCGACGGTGACGCTGCTGTGGGGCGGCGCTTCACCTCCTGTCTCCTGGCCCACTCCAGGACGAGTGGGGCCTGGCCCCAGGGGTGGCTGCGGAGATCTGGCGGAGGTTCGGCCGTCCAGTGGTCAACCTTTTTTTCGCCAGTGCAGGAAACGCACAGTGCCCGTCCTGGTTCGCCTCAAGGGCCGCGGACGAGCCGCCTTTAGACGTGGACGCTCTGGCTCATTACCCCTGGCCAGGGGGCCTGCTGTACGCGTTCCCCACCAGTGCGTCTCCTGCCGGTCCTGCTGCGGAGGATCGAACAGGAGAGGAGGTCGGTGATCCTGGTGGCGCCGGACAGTCCGCATGCCCGGTGGTTCCCCTTCCTGAGGGGCATGGCGGTGATGGAGCCCTGGGCCCTCCCGACGAGCCGGGGGCTCTAGTCCAGGGGGGGAGGAGCCCTGTTTTCACGCCCGATAATCGGCCGCAGGCTCTGGGTTGGAGGCTGAGAGGCGGAACCTCGTAGACCTGGGTCTTCCCCCTGTGGTGGTGGAGACCACTCAGGGGGCGAGGGCGCCGTCCACTGTGAGGGCCTACGCCACGAGGTGGAGGCTCTTTAGCGACTGGTGCGATTTTTGTTCCTGGGATCCCAGGCGTTGCCCGCAGGAGGGGGTCCTGGGATTCCTACAGGAGCTCTTTGACAAGGGAGGGCTGTCGCCACCTTGGCGGTGTTCGCGGCAGCCATTACTTCGGGTCACAACGGATTCGGGGGTTCACAGCCCGCTCTCATCCGTTGGTTAAACGTTTCTTTCTTCTGCGGGGCACGCAGGAGGAGGCCCCCGCTCCAGAGAACGCCCGGTTTGGGACCTCAGGGTGGTCCTTAGGGGGCTGTCGGGTCCGCCTTTTGAACCGGCGGCGGAGGCGAGTCCCGAGTGTGTCGCTTTAAGACGGCCCTCTTGTTGGCGTTGGCGTCTGCTAAGAGGGCGGGCGACTTGTGTGCGCTCTCTGTCCATGCGTCTTGCCTGTCCTTGGAGAGGGCGACGGCATGGTGGTATTGTGGCCCAATCCGGCTTTTCTCCCCAAGGTCATCACGTCGGCCTTTAGGTCGAGAGTCATCAGGATTAGGGCTTTCTATCCGCCACCGCATGCCTCCCCCGAGGAGGAGCGGCGGCACCTTCTGTGTCCTGTCAGAATGCTGAGGCATTACCTGGCCATGACGTCGTCATTCAGGTTGGGTGGCCAGCTGTTGTGTGTCGCTGGCCCCAAGAACAGGGGCGCCCCGCTGTCGGCTCAGCGGCTGGCGCACTGGGTTGCCACGGCTGTGCGGCGGGCGTATCAGACGCAGGGTCTGGCCCTCCCGGTGGGCTTCAGGTCGCATTCCACGCGTGGGATGGCGGCCTCTACGGCCCTTCTCAGGGGGGTGTCGGTCGAGGACGTATGCCGTGCGGCTTCTTGGGCTTCGTCCTCCTCTTTCGTCCGGTCTTATCTTTGGATGTGTCGGACCGGGCGGTGGCCCATTCCGTGCTGAGTGCAGCGGACTGAGTTAACCGTTAGGTCCCTCCTCTGAGGGGCCTTCGGTTTACTTTCCGCCCTGATTCAGGAGCTCTTGGGAGAGGCATCCTACAGGTGCGGTACATATATGTGTGTGTTTTGGTCGGTCTGGTAGTCCACGTCAGGAGCCCTTGGGAGAGGCGTCCTGTGACTACGGATGACCTATATCTGTGTTACGTGGGGGTATCCTTGGTAGGAGTGGCCCTGTAACACGCATTGTTTCTTCTGCCCTGAGTCCTCTCACTTTGTGAGGGTCTTGCTCGGGCGGAGCTCCAATCACCCTTCGCTGGCCTGTTGGGAGTACATTTTCCTACGGCCTCCGCGTTGTGTCCCACTAGCGAAGTCCTAAGGGACGTAGCACCATGACGTAGAATTAATAGTTACTTAATGTAACTTAAGTTCTACGAATAGGTGCGTAGTCCCTTAGCTACGAGCCCATCAGGCCAGCCCGGCTTGGCAGAGTTCAAGAGGGGGTGCGGCCTTGTGCAGGGGCATTTATAGAGGAAGGTGGCTGGTGATTGGAGCAAATTATTTGATCTCTCTGGCGTGTGACCTGGGGGTCACGAGTGATATCCCACTAGCGAAGTCCTAAGGGACTACGCACCTATTCGTAAGAACTTAAGTTACATTAAGTAACTATTAATTATCTCTCTTTGTAACTCAAACCCAAGTGGGAATATGGCATTAGGCTGTATTATCCTATGCTGCCTCAGGAGGCACTCTCACACACTCATTTTCTAATATTTGTTTTTTGAGCAGAGATATAGCCCATAGCTTTTGGCATACAATGATTTATCTCCCAGAAACCTAACCCATTCACTGTATATTTTTTGACGATTGAACTCGAGTGTATTCAGGTGATCTCCCTCCTGTCACTGTTCAAACCTCAGATTTCACTGGAGTTGAAAATATATCTGGTATAATTGATGGAGACCTCCAAAGGCAATGAGGCTGGAAGAGCGGAACTGCCCCTCTCTCTGAGCCCAGCCGGGAGGTCCTACTTAGGGGGAGGAAGGCGGGGAGTGTGGTGGGACCTCCAGAGTAATGGTGTGTGCCTGCCCCAGCTCCACGCCACATAAACTCAACCCTCCTGTCACATTAGAGACAGGCCCGCGGCAGTCCGCAAGAGAGCAGCCCACACAACTATGTCACAATGATATTATGAAATGATAACTTCTATAAATCCACACCTAACTGACATTTTGCAGGTTTTTAGAAAAGCCATTTTCACAATATAATTTACTTTTTCCACATTCAAGAGTGTTCCAATTAATAATGGCGTCAGGTCTTGTTTTATTATATGTGTCTGGATTAAAAATTCAACATCTTGAATTTCACTCTCACTTTCATATCAAAATGTTTTGAATCAGCCATCTGAAGTGACAGCGTTTAAAACAATATAGCTCCAGCTCATTTTTCCTCCCTTGCTCATACAGAAATGGTTTAGTTTCAGGGCAGGCTATTTCTCTACGAATGTCTGTGGAATATGTAATGCATTTTAGATAAAACATTTTGCGGCTATCTTGCTTTAAACCTTTGTATTTTTTATGTTGTGTATTCCATTGCATAGACCACATTGAAGTCATTTTTTTAACATTGTGTATAAATGCCATGCAGACTAAACGCTGTATAAGTCCAGGGCAGGCTAAATGTGTGTGGTGACATTTCCTGTGCACCAGTGGCTTTCTAAAAGTCCTGGCAGAGCAAATGGAGAGTGGTGGATCCTCTGACAGCGGCCAAATTGAGTGAATTACTGAGTGAGCACAATCATCTGCTGTGGTTAGAGGGCCAGCAGTGAGCCGACTTTTCCCTCTCCACTCTCAGTGCAGTCTCAGCAGCAGTGTCAATGGACTGAAGAGCGGCAGCAAAAACTACACTGAGCATCAGTTCAACTCTTAGAAACCTTTACAACTGCCAATACACAAGTTTGACAAAGCGTACAAGAGACTGGCAGTGCTACGTGACCCCGAGAGAGGAGCGGTGTAAGGAATCCTTATGTTCAAAAGTCCTTTATTCAAAAACAGATTTAAACTGAGTGAGTTTGTAAGAAATAAAAAGGATTCACAACTTGGTATATCTTGTAAATTTAGTTTTTTTGGATTGCTTAGGCAAAATTACAAAGCTGTCCTATATCTGAAATGTTGACACTTAAATAATTTGCTGTCTTTAAAGTAGCAATATGTAAGATGTTCATGTCAAGTCATCATTAAATGGCCCTAATCTGTCAAAATGCATTAAGAAAACATGCTCTTTTCAAATACCTCTTTAACTGATAACAGTATAGTTCAGACGAGATATTTTGATTTCAAAATTAGTTTTACAGCCCCTAAACCTTGTCATTGTTTTCATTTCGATGTCCCGCCCTCCACTGTTTCACCAATCGGAAATCCGTGATTCAGGTTGCTAGAACTCACCACGTCAAGCTAATCTCACTGGTAGAGTAACATGTGGCCGCAGAACTAAAGAAGGTCTTGTTATGATTCTCAAATTATTTATGACAAAACAAGGAATAAAATTAGAATTTCTATCTTTGTAAAAAAGGTGTTGGTTATAGATTTGTTGTTGACAAAACTCTTTATTCAGATAATGGATTTGTCTGAATATCTGGCAACCTGAGTCAGGGAGAGTGCAGTACCACTTTTGGCCAGATTTTTACATACTGCTCCTTTAATGAAACAATAATACAATACATAATGAACAATAATAACATAAAATTATTGGTCTACCTCAATTATATGTCCCTTTTCGCCGCGCTCATGCAGTCGATGGCTGGTTCTCTATGATTTTGCTGAGAATGGTCCTGTGGGCAAAATCGTTCATAAAAGGCGTATGAATTACGCCTTTTAACACAGACGTAATTCATAAAACATTATACAACACTTATAATCAATAAGTTAAGAGGCTCATTCTAAAACGCATTCTTACTCTAAATTTAAACACAGCATGAATTGAGTGATCTTCTGTTTTTTTCTGTTTCATTTATTTTAGTTTTACTTTTAAATTGGATAACTAATATTTTATTGTTTTTTTTTATTTCATACATCAGCTGGTAAACCTGTATATTGAAATGTGCTACATTTACCTCACTGCTACACTTAGGTAAACTAGATTTAACAATGTGAATTGAATTAGATTGAAGAATTATAATAAATGTCAAACATTAAGAATGTGGTCTCACTCTCTACAAAAAAAAAATGCTATAAAATGTACAAAAACAATTCTATACAGTCATATCTTGTTAAGAAAGAGTCACTGGATCAGCTTGGTAAAGAGGCCTGGTGTGGAGTGTTGAACATACTGCTGCGTTTCTCCTAATCCTTACCCCCAGCTTCAGTGCGCATTCTCTGCATAAAAGTAGACACACAGTTATATGTCCGAGAATAGATTATAATTGTAATGAGCATGACATTTTACATCAGCAGTGAAATATGCCCTTTTACTTGGTAGAATTTTAAGGTCTGCCAATGTAATTAAAGCCTTTTTTAGGCATCATAAGGGGGTGTATCCTGTTTAATTACCACATGGAAGACATGGAAAAGAGTGAGTGCCTCTGGTGTAAATTGAACGCCTTCAAATTCACACGCATCTACTTTTATGTCAAAATTATCTCACGCTTGGTGTAAATTTTGGGTAACATCTCATCATCTCCAGTCTAAGATTTGGACATGTGAAGATCACACTTTTTTGATAGTGTACAGAATGTACTATTAGTGTATCCCTTACACTATGAAAGGTAGCATTGCACGTGTCTATAGGCCTTGCAAAAGTGTGTTACCTGTATGAAGAAGCAGCAATGCAAGGCAATAAACATGTTGCAAATGTCACTGTTCCGTCCGTCCGTCCATTTTCTTCCGCTTCATCCGTTGCCGGGTCGCGGGGGCAGCAGTCTAAGCAGAGACGCCCAGACTTCCCTATCCACACACACTTCCTCCAGCTCGTCCGGGGGGACCCCAAGGCGTTCCCAGGCCAGCTGAGAGACATAGTCCCTCCAGCGTGTCCTAGGTCTTCCCCGGGGCCTCCTCCCGGTGGGACGTGCCCGGAACACCTCCCCAGGGAGGCGTCCAGGAGGCATCCGGAACAGATGCCCGAGCCACCTCAACTGGTTCCTCTCGACATGGAGTAGCAGCGGCTCTACTCCGAGCTCCTCCCGTGTGACCGAGCTCCTCACCCTATCTCTAAGGGAGCGCCCAGCCACTCTGCGGAGGAAGCTCATTTTGACCGCTTGTATCCGCGATCTCGTTCTTTCGGTCACTACCCAAAGCTCATGACCATAGGTGAGGGAGGGAACAAAGATTGACCGGTAAATCGAGAGCTTTGCCTTTCGGCTCAGCTCCCTCTTCACCACGACGGTCCGATACAGCGACCGCATCACTGCGCACGCTGCACCGATCCGCCTGTCAATCTCACGCTCCATCCTTCCCTCACTCGTGAACAAGACCCCGAGATACTTGAACTCCTCCACTTGAGGAAGGACCTCTCCACCCACCTGTAGAGGGCAAGGCACCTTTTTCCAAGGCACCTTTGTCGAGCACCATGGCCTCAGATTTGGAGGTGCTGATTCTCATCCCAGCCGCTTCACACTCGGCTGCAAACCGTCCCAGTGCATGTTGTAGGTCCTGGTTTGTTGGAGCCAACAGGACAACATCGTCCGCAAACAGCAGAGATGAAATCCTGTGGTCCCCGAACCGGACCCCCTCCGGCCCCTGGCTGCGCCTAGAAATTCTGTCCATGAATACAGTGAACAGAACCGGTGACAAAGGGCAGCCCTGGCGGAGGCCAACATGCACCGGGAACAGGTCTGACTTACTGCCGGCAATGCGAACACAGCTCTGGCTCCGGTCATACAGGGACCGAACGGCCCTCAGCAGAGGACCCCGGACCCCGTACTCCCGGAGAACCCCCCAAAGAACACGGTCGAATGCCTTCTCCAAATCCACAAAGCACATGTGGACAGGTTGGGCGAACTCCCATGAACCCTCGAGTATCCGATGGAGAGTATAGAGCAGGTCCAGTGTTCCGCGACCGGGACAAAAACCACACTGCTCCTCCTGAATCCGAGATTCGACCATCGGCCGTAGCCTCCTCTCCAGTACCTTGGAGTAAACCTTGCCAGGGAGGCTGAGGAGTGTGATCCCACGATAATTGGAACACACCCTCCGGTCCCCCTTCTTGTAGAGAGGGACCACCACCCCGGTCTGCCACTCCATTGGCACCGCCCCTGATCGCCACGCGATGTTGCAGAGACGTGTCAGCCAAGACAGTCCCACAACATCCAGAGACTTTAGATAGTCAGGGCGGATCTCATCCACTCCCGGCGCCTTGCCACCATGGAGGCTGCCAACCACCTTGGTGACCTCTGCCAGGGAGATGGAAGTATCCGCCCCAACATCCTCAGCCTCTGCCTCCGGGGCGGAGGACGTGACGGGGGGGTTGAGGAGAACCTCGAAGTATACCTTCCACCGCCCGACAATATCCCCAGTCGAGGTCAGCAGCTCTGCACCCCCACCATAAACGGTGTTGGCAAAGCACTGCTTCCCCCTCTTGAGGCGCCGGACGGTTTGCCAGAATCTCTTCGAGGCCGACCGATAGTCATGCTCCATGGACTCTCCGAACTCCTCCCAGACCCGGGTTTTTGCCTCTGCAACAGCCCGGGCCGCAGCACGCTTGGCCTGCCGGTACTGGACAGCTGCCTCAGGAGTCCCCCGAACCATCATGGCTCGATAGGACTCCTTCTTCAGCCTGACGGCATCCCTTACTGCCGGTGTCCACCACCGGGTTCGGGGGTTGCCGCTGGGACCAGCACCAGAGACCTTGCGACCACAGCTACGAGCTGCCGCATTGGCGATAGAGGAAGAGAACATGGTCCACTCAGACTCAATATCCCCCTCCTCCGCCGGGACCTGGGAGAAGCTCTCCCGGAGGTGCGAGTTGAAAATCCGTCTGACATGGGGCTCAGCGAGACGTTCCCAGCAGACCCTCACTATACGCTTGGGTCTGCCAGGTCTGACCGGCTTCTTCCCCTACCAGCGGATCCAACTCACGACCAGGTGATGATCGGTTGACAGCTCCGCCCCTCTCTTTACCCGAGTGTCCGAGACACGCGGTCGAAGGTCAGATGATACGACAACAAAGTCGATCATCGACCTCCGGCCTAGGTTGTCCTGGTGCCACGTGCACTGGTGGACACCCTTGTGCTGGAACATGGTGTTCGTGATGGACAAACCGTGACGGGCACAGAAGTCCAACAACTGAACACCGCTCGGGTTCAGATCAGCGGGGCCGTTCTTCCCGATCACCCCTCTCCAAGTGTCACTGGCATTTCCCACATGGGCGTTGAAGTCCCCCAGGAGAATAACGGAGTCCCCGGTTGGTGCACCGTCCAGTACCCCTCCCAAGGACTCCATGAAGGCCGGGTACTCTGCACTGCTGTTAGGCCCGTAGGCCGTCACAACAGTGAGAGACTTGTCCCCCACCCGAAGGCGGAGGGACGCGACCCTCTCATTCACCGGGGAGAACTCCAACACGTGGCGGCTGAGATGGGGGGCAATTAGTATGGCCACCCCAGCTCGCCGCCTCTCCCCGCGAGAAACACCAGAAAAGTGGAGCGTCCAACCCCTCTCAAGGAGTTGGGTTCCAGAGCCCAAGCTGTGTGTGGAGGTGAGGCCGACTATCTCTAGTCGGTATCGCTCGACCTCCCCCACGAGCTCGGGCTCCTTCCCCCCAGTGAGGTGACATTCCACGTCCCAAGAGCCAGATGTTGTGTGTATGGACTGGGTCGCCGAGGTCTCCGCCTTCGACTGCTGCCCAGTCCTCTTAGCACCGCGCCACCACAGACCCCTCTGCAGGTGGTGGGCCCACAGGAGGGACTGCCCACGTTGTCCCTTCGGGCTGAGCCCGGCCGGGCCCCGTGGGCTAAGGCCCGGCCACCAGGCGCTCGCTTGCGAGCCCCGACCCCAGGCCTGGCTCCAGGGTGGGGCCCCGGCTGCGCCATGCCGGGCGACGTCACTGGTCTCATTTTAGTGCTGTCCATGGTGGTTTTTGGACCGCTCTTCGTCTGACTCGTCACCTGAGACCTGTCTGCCATGGGAGACCCTACCAGGGGCATGAAGCCCCAGACAGCATAGCTCCCAGGATCACCCGAGTACTCAAACTCCCCCACCACGTTAAGGTGGCAGTCCAGGGGGGGGGGTCACTGTTAAATGTTCTAAATGACCTTCAGCCTTGTTTACCAATTCATTACAAAATTATTGGCTGATTGAGAAAGAGATTTAAGTTTAATATTGTATTCCAAAAAGACAACAAATCAAAAGAGAAGAGTACGTAATCTGGCCAGTATCCCAGTATCAAGGGTGCCTTTGATTTCCCCCATATCTGTGTTATACAACAGGCCAGGCATTGAACAACCTCCTTTGTAAACAACTTTTACCTTCACCGATTATTAAGGCCTCAATCGTATGTCTGAAAACACTGCTGATCAAGAACAAACAACTGGCTCTAGAGACAGTGAAACGCCAGATCTATGTTAAACATCCTTGTAAGAGATGGCTTTGGGCTCAAATAACATGTCGAGTATCATCCGTTGTTTTGAGGAGGCTGATCTAAACTGTATGCATGACATTGAGCAATCCGCCTGCAGCGAACATGGTGCATGCTATCACCTGACGTTTGGTACAATCCCCATAAGCAATAGTGGAATAAATCAGAGGTTTAAATCTGAGAGCAGGCAAACAATGTGAGGGTCATGCCTCATACCAGACACAATCAGGAGAGAATTCAGTGCATTTGTTGCCCTCTACATGAAGTCGATCAACCTTCAGACCGCATGCATAATACTGTAAAACTGAGTTGCTCCTAGTCAGACTTTGTAGATAATCATAGTTTTAGATGTTTTATATTCGTTTGTTTTGTTTCAGTTGGCTCTTGTCATACACATACATACAGTACACTATATTTATGGTATTTCTTTTGAATTGTTCTCCTTTTTGTTATAGCTATACCTATGATAGACATGCATTCAGCTCTTTGAGAAACTAAGTTAGAATAGCAAATGTAATACCACATATTACTTCCCTTACTAATGCATAATTGCGCAATGATTTTCACAAAATTTTATAGCATGGGTGTTTTTCCTGTAACTCGATCTTTTTAAGCAAGTAACAGTATTGGGTAAGTTACAGAACAGAAGGAATGAGCAGCACACACCATATGCGATGTGAATTCTAAAAGGTATAGGATTTTCTTTTTCCAGGTGGATCATCAAGATTATTGGTCCTCCTAATCACCAATCATTCTGGTGATATGTGACGTAAATCCATCGTACACGTACAAGACCAGGGTTTTTTTGGAAGACTCTTTCATACAATAGCGTGCGCTGAAAGCCGAAGTTGGGTTTCCACTGATGCGTCAGTCGTAAAGTTTCTACTGGACAGGTAAAGTTTGGCATTCTATTCGAAGAAATAGATTTCAAATCACTTTCAGTAAACGTTATCTACGTCTATATTGTCTGACATAGTTAAAGTGTAAATCTTAGAATGTGAGCTTGTGTCAGCGATGCCGACAGAGTCCACGGGGAGAACTGGGCTCGTGCATGTCTGTCACACACATTTTAGTAGGTTTTCCCTCTCGGGAGCAGGTAGAGCGTTGGAGAGGACGGTTCCTTCTTAAAATCCTCCTATATACCTTTAAGTATAGCACAACCCTATACTTAAAAATGTCTTTAGCAAAATAAAGAAACAAATCTGTATACTCTTGTGCGATAAATATATCCGTGTATGTATCGGTAGATAATCTAAGGTAGTCATTCAGATACTAGCTCTGAGGGTTAAAACGTTCACACTGATGAAACTAATGTACATGTTAGCAGCATGAGGATGTGAGGATGATGAGGTATTCCAATGTGGTTTTACTGCAAATGGCAAATATACTCAATCTTTTTATTACTGCACATGTGAGGAGGATGATGGTAAGAGCTAAAACGGGCAAGTAAAGTGACTTCATTTGACAAATCTGCTCGAAAGTATGTTAAATAAAGTATTTTATAAAAGCAATACATCATTTCGTCCATTCTCTGCTTGAGCATGGAAATCACATAACATCCAATCACATTCATCCTCCTTACGCTTGGGGAAAAAGCTTACCCAAGCACGTCTTTCTAATTTGTTAACATCTACATAAGCAGATTTACACACTGTTCAAATTGCTTCTGCTGTTATTTTAAGACAACTTCAAATGAATGGTTTTGCATGTCATGAATTGGATTTACATAAAGCCAAAACAGTCTGAAAATCTCTGCCGACCTCGTGGAGTGGGTAGACAAATAGAGAGTGCCCCTCCATCGCCAGAGGTGCTTCTGTGGCTTGAGCCTAATGTATAAGGAAGAGGGGATGAGGAGACAATCATGTAGGGGGGGCTGCAGTGGGCACATAGAAATACAATACACAGAGCTTTCCCCCAGGATCGCTGTCAGTTGGCATCCCAACACGAAGGATACTAATGAGAGACAATGCCACGTCACGCACCTTATGCAACATGCAACACCCAGTTGGATCCAGGAGGCTCGGTGTTTGGAAGAAGATAGAGGTGTGTATGTCGGTGGGTGCAAAATGGGTGGTGGGTTTTAATAAGGTTTTATTTAAGTTTTTATGCATGTTGTGTGTGTTTTTTTAAACGCTACCCACGTAATTAATTACAATTAGAACACCTGTACCTTGCGAACAAAAAGGAGATGGTGAGGGGGCGGAGAAAGAAGTGGTAGAGTGAGACGCGGGCCAGCCGCCAGAGACAGTGAGGGGAGAACCCGTGGTCTGGTGGGCCAGGCTGTGGCCGCATGAGAGGGAGCCTCTGTTTTAGATTTTTAGCCCGTGTTTTTTTAGCCTTTGATTTGATTTGTTTTTATTGCTTTTTAATGTGTTTATAATAAATCGTTTTTAATTTGTTTTAATCCAGTGGTCTCCTTTTTAAACCTGGGTCCAATGAACCTGCTCTTTCACCTGTGACATGTACATGAGAAATATGTAATGGGAGCTGTTTATTAAGGAGGTGTGAGTTTCAAGTTATCAGCCAATATATACTGGTTCAGGAGGTAGAGTACTGATGTGCTTTATATTTCAGTATGTTTCAGATTTTTTTTTTTCTTTTTTACAAAAGGACAAATTAAATATCTACAAAATCAAATACTGAAACTGTACACAAACGGAAACCGCAGAGGACAGTTCCCAGTAGGCAATGTCAACAAAAGGCATGACCTGGTGTGAGTGTGAGGGGTCTTCCGTCTTGTGGCAACCCTTCTTTTGGCTCGTAAGCCCCACCAGGAGAACCATTTGATGATGTAATCCAACAACACAGCATCAGTAGGACAAACTTCCACAGTCAACCAAAGCACATGAGAGGCTTGGGTGTTTGCCGTCAAAACATGCCCAGGTAATAACATGCCTGATGACCCTTAGGAGCACAGGGACTGGTCTCCTGCTGGTGCAGAGTGAGTACTAAACATGCAAATTCATGCAAAGATTTATGCAGGTAAAATCTGGAACATTCTTTGTGAAAATGTGAGAGGCTCCTGTTCTGACAATGTTCAAATCCAAGTTGAAAATGCTTATGTTTAGTTAAACACAACTGAATGATTTTATTTTCACTCTTTTTAATGTACTGTGATTTCTGCCTTGCATGATTTTATTGTTTGTGTTAATGCCCAGGGGGATTTATTTTCTTTTTTGTGTTGTTGTGATGTTGGGTCTGTGGACTGGGTCGTCGAGGTCTCCGCCTTCGACTGCTACCCAGTCCTCGCTGCACCTCGCCACCACGGACCCCTCTGCAGGTGGTGGGCCCACAGGAGGGACTGCCCACGTCATCCCTTTGGGCTGAGCCCGGCCGGGCCCCGTGGGCTAAGGCCCGGCCACCAGGCGCTCGCTTGCGAGCCCCAACCCCAGGCCTGGCTCCAGGGTGGGGCCCCGGCTGCGCCATGCCGGGCGACGTCACCGTTCTAGTATTAGTGCTGTCCATGGTTGGCTTCGGAAATTAGCTTCCTCCGCAGAGTGGCTGGGCGCTCCCTTAGAGATAGGGTGAGGAGCTCGGTCACACGGGAGGAGCTCGGAGTAGAGCCGCTGCTTCTTCACGTCGAGAGGAACCAGTTGAGGTGGCTCGGGCATCTGTTCAGGATGCCTCCTGGACGCCTTCCTGGAGAGGTGTTCCGGGCACGTCCCACCGGGAGGAGGCCCCGGGGAAGACCCAGGACACGCTGGAGAGACTATGTCTCTCAGCTGGCCTGGGAACGCCTTGGGGTCCCCCCGGACGAGCTGGAGGAGGTGTGTGTGGATAGGGAAGTCTGGGCGTCTCTGCTTAGACTGCTGCCCCCGCGACCCGGCAACGGATAAAGCGGAAGGAAATGGATGGATGGATGGATGGTGTTGTTGTGAAGCAATTAGTGTTCTACTAAGTTCTTTACAAATAAAGATTGAACATTGATTGATTGTACATATCTTACAATTGTGTGGTATGAACAAGCCCCAGGGATCCGAGATGGTGCCCCATTCAAGTCAATGGCTTGTGCTCAGTAGCACATGGGACAGCCATGAGGACCGAAAGATTAGCGGAACTTGCTCATATTTGGGCATCGTCTGGTCCTCCCGGTTGTGCGCAGTGGACGAGCTCCCATGATACTTTGCGGCAAATATGTGTGTGGGGCTCTCATCCACGTGCACAGAGAGGCTCAGTCGCGTTCTGACCAATCAGAGCTGCTGATCAGAGCGCAGTGTGCGCGGGAGCCAAACGAGCAGAGTTTGTTGCATTAAAGCAGGCATGTCCAAACTAAGGCCTGTGGGCCAATTGCGGCCCCTCGTGCCATTTTATGTGGCCTTCTGCTGCTAACACAAAGTCGCCATTGTGTCATCCAACCAACTTAGTGCCACCAATACAGTCATGATATACCTTGTTGTAAAGATCAGACACTCTGAAATCCAGTTGTTGACTATCGTCATATTCTGACATTTGTTTTATGATTGTGTCCCAACATTCCAAATAAAATGCAGCTGTGGTGTGAATCTATAAGGACGTATCATAATCCATTTTAATCACCAAAATCCAGTCAATCAGCTTGAATCAATTTTTTTTATTTTTTATCCAGGTTGTTGCCCCGGGTCAAGTCTGATGAACTAAAGTGGTCTTCTTACTGAAAAGTTTGGAAACCCCTGCACACAAATTTGTATTTATAGAAAACAATGACAAGAAACATTAAAATCCCTACAAAATGCAACCTTTATGAAAGCTGTAGGTTCTCTGTCAGTTGGGGTTGAGCTGTTTTAGTTTACATTGAGTTCTATGGGACTTTTTTCTGGGTAGTGCAAGTGAATTTAGTCTGCAGTACCACAGTCGCCCTCTGTGCCCTACGGTGGGACAGCTTTAATCTAGAAATAACCTATCCAGATATCATTATAGATCCATGGGTATGAACTAAATAACTTAATCTACTAAGAAGAGTAGATAAACCTTCCCTACAGTGGAGGACCATGCATTTCAGACCTGCGCCTGCAGTGATGCCCTACCCTACTGAATCCACCTCTATAAACCATAATGATGATGGGATGGCTCCATTCATTATGCTTTTGGACCAATACTCATTCACTCGTACAAAAGTAAGAGATTAAACATGTTTTTCATAGAACAGCACAGAGCACATTGTGAATTGATTGAAATAAAATCAATCAATCATTCAATCGTCTCACTCAAAGCAGCATCACAGAAACATGACGTACACTCTATTCACTGAGAGATAGTTTGGATTTCTTCTCAGAGCCTGCAGCCAAGATGTAGCGTTGGTTGCGGTGGATAAATTCTTCCCCCTGTTTGCTAGCATTAGGGGCGGCTCTTTTTTCACAGTGTGTAGCTTTGCCATAAACGTTTTTCTCTGTGACTATATCTGTGTCCAAATACATTAGCATATATCTAAGATATAGATTTTTGCCTTCTTCAGCCATTGTACTGTAGGTTGAAATATTCTAAAATATTTTTTCATGCAATACAAATGTGCGATTTAATTTGTTTCTGTTCATCACATTGACATATCTGCATACCAATCAAAAAACGTGCACGCTCTATGCTTTCTAGCTGGCCCTCACTGAAGCCAACTTGACACCGATTGTTTAATGCCACAGGTTTATTTCCATTGACTTTAAGCTCCCATAGGCCAGCAGTGTTGCTTTGAAGGCCATAACCAGATTTTGGACCCTGGAAACGCATGACAGCTGAATAACGATTGGATAAAAAACTCTCACATGAACGACATTCTTTCAAATGTCAACCTGAAAGCTGCGCAACTAAATTAGAAAAAACTATGGAAATAAAGAGTGTAGACAATGCAGAATAAATTAATACATATTTGTGGAAAATAAGAACAGGGTTCATTTTTCACTGCTTCCTTTGGTAAGTAAGTAAGTAATGGTTATTCATATAGCACATTTTTACAGACCAAGGTCACCCAAAGGGCTTTACAATGTTCCCGAGTTCAGATGTGGTTCCAATCATGCTATACACGGTGATGACAAAAGCAAGAAGCCGAACACACTGGTGCATGAAGACAAAAATAAAACAAGTAAAACAGTAAACAATGGCTTACTAATCTAAATGGAAGAAACCAGTCTCCTCTTATATACTTTTCCAACTTCCACCGTAGAATATTTGTCTCGTAAAGGATCAACCTGAGCCAAATGTCCCTTAGCCAACATAGCCGTCATTACATTCATACATAGGCCAGGTGGGTGAAGTGCAAACTTAATACAATGGCAATACTGGTTCAAGTACCAGACATTTGGGAACGCTCTGAGTAACTGATGCACTGATCTTTTAGCTCCCTGAAAGAAATCATCAGAGGTGAGAAGATTATGGATGCATATATGCAACAAAGCAGAACTCGCAGGGAGCACTTCAAAAACAGGTCTATTTATACTGACTAATATTGTGACAATGGTTGAATGCCTATTGCTTTGCCAACAAAGCCAACCAAGCTAAATATGAATAGTGAAACGTTCTTAAATGTCAGATCCACATATTTTCTCTAATAGACCTATAAACACATTGACATTCACTAAGTTCCCACTATGCGTAAATGAACCCAATCAAACCGTAATTACGCAATCCAGCAGGCTATTGTAAACAAGTGAGACACATTGAACGGGAATTAACATTAATTCAATTGGAATGGGTCTGCCTTGATGCAATTACCATATGCTTAATGCTCATAGTAGATGGGCTCTCCGAGGGCTTGTGCCTGCTCTCCACTCTTTTGTTGTTGTTTGAGTCCTCAAAACTCCCATGTGATGAACCAGCCAAGGGAGAAAAAAATATAACAGCTTTCGCAGCTCCAGATCAGTGGTGCTCTGACGCACAAGATGACTGGAACACATGTGATGGGGAGGGGGTTCATGAACAACGTCAACAGGGAATACATGAGACTTCAAAGGAATGACACAACATTCAATACATTTAAACATTTACTAGAAGATGAATTATTTAGTAACATGTGCTTGATTAACAAGTACATGTAAACAATTTGAGAGCTTTGTTAAGACTAACTGCCAAACCGTTAAGACTAAGAAGATAAGATAAACCTTTATTGATCTCACAATGGAGAATAATTTGCAGTTGTAAAATGCAAAACAGGGTGTATTGGACATGAGTCATTTCTGTTGCAAGTTAGTAAGTAAACATTTCTTATATGGCGCATTTCACAGACCAAGGTCACACAAAGTACCAATATTTTTCCATTCACTCCATTCACAATGTAAAGTTGGAGAGGAGTTTGGCGCTATAATGTCTACAGATGAAAAGAAAACAGTTTTGAAACATGTCCTCTGTAAGGCTTTCCCTCACAGCTCGTATCCGAGTATCCAATTTATTTTAATGTTATGTTGTTGTGCAGTAAATACTGCTTGGCAAAGCATAAGCATAAGCTACATGTTATTTGATGTAACAATGTTTGTGGCAGTGGTGTCTTACAAAATTTGTCAAAGCAACAAATAATTTATAAGTATTTGTTTTTGGTAATTTATAGAATGTTGACAGCTGCTTCAGTGTTAAAATAACATAATAGCATTTATTTTCAAAAGAACAATACAATTCAAAACATTGCAATACGCTGAAATGTCTACAATAATCGTGTGTTATTACTGTGTTCATAAGTGCTTTTGAAAATGGCCATGTACCTTATGAACTTTCTTGTCATTTGAGTGGAAGTGGAAATAAAATAATTAAAGGCACTTGCCCCTTTTGAGAATGGGGAGCTTCCACATCAGGGCTACATGTGCACCAGTGCGTAACAAAGATATGTCAGACAAAGTAAATGTTATGTGAAAGTAAACGTTATGTGTCATCACAGCTCAGGCACACTATGAGCTGATCTGATTGAAATACTAAGGACTTTCTTTACACAAGACTATAAGAATGATTAAAATCACTATGTAAGCCATCAAATTGACCGAACATCAGGGAGATCTCATTTCATACAATTTGAAAGAGAAAATATTCATATTCTGACATGCTCAATGTGTGTGTATGTGTTTTTTTATTTATTATAAAATATTAGAGAGCTGCAAGCCAGTCAAACAGAAGGACGAGGACTCTTAAAAAAAAATCATGTGGCTATGATTAGGGGAATGTGTGTTCACAGTCACGGCAACGGCTCCCCATTTCCAGTTTGGTTACTCTTGTGATAATTCTGCTTCTCTTGCAGTTCAATGGTTCCTTTTTCAACAGTGCTACAGGCACGCAGTGCCTTCCCAAATTTGTCTCTCCGGCAGCACAGTGGGAACATAGCTGGGGCAACATTCAATATGAATTTCATTGGGAATGCAGGCCGTGAAAAGGGTGGCTACACTACACAAAGTCGCGGCTAAGTTGGCGGGTGCACCACATTAATCCTCTTCTTTCTTTACAGTATGATGGCGGCTTCATGGTTTCTCTTCTTCACAGCAAAACAGGAACGTGTTGACAGCGGTAATAGCGGTATGTAGCGCCGGTTATGTCCATTGTCTAGCAGTAAAACTCCTGTACTCTCATCAGCACCTGCACGTCATACCTGCAGTCCCTCGCAGTCTCGCTATTGCCTTCTTCAAATCTCTATTGGGCAGCACGGTGGCTGAGTGGATGGCACTCTTGTCTCTCAGCAACAGGGACTTTCTGAGTGGAGTTTGTATGTTCTCTCTGTGTCTGTGTCAGATTTAGTTAATAAGATAAGATACACTAACATTTACTCCCACTGATGACTGCTGTCGTTGTGTCCTTGGGTAAGACACTAAACCCCTCTTGGCCTGAAGCCCCAGTGAAAGATCAAGGCTGAATCACTGACGGAGCAGCCATCCTAGTGTGGACTCACCTCCTGCAGGAGGATCAGTGAGGGGCTGGTGCTCTGTGAATTGAGTAAAACTCTGACTGCCACCACCCCCCCGACTCAGAAATGGATTAAGGCGAAGAAGATGGATGGATGGATTTACTTAGTGATCTCACGTGGAGAAATGTACATAATTGCCAACTTTTCTACAAAAGCCTTTGGTTTTTTCTCATAGATAACCACTGTTGTGATAAAAGGGCCTTCATGATGTTTTTGTCGACACCAAGTACAACACTTTTCTCAGAAAGTATTGCATCTGATTGTTCCAAGATATTTATAAAAAGATAAAAATCCGCACAGCTATGTTGCTCCCAATCTGAGGCCCTTCCGCAGCCTGAAACGTTACACTCGTAGTCTGTAAAATATAACACTCTTGGGAGCAACATAGCTGTAAGGATTTTTATACATTTTTCATATTTTGCACTTTTTTGAATCCTCCATGCTAGATCAGACTATTGGGATCCTTGTGCAGCCTTATTTGAAACCTTCCAAGACATTTTTACTCTTGGACTTTCTCCACCAGTTTCCCCTGGATGGCGTTTACAGACACTGGCTCTAGCCTGTTTTCTCTGCTTGTTTTATTTATACTACATTTTAAACAGGAGAATGAGGACAGTGACACATCAATCAATCAAAGTTTATTTGTAGAGCGCCTTTCATGCAGGGCAACACAAAGCGCTTCACAGTCCACATCACAAATCATCACATAAAACACACACCAGAATCACAATTAAAAAAGTTAAAATCACACAAAAGATTAAAACCATTAAAACTTTCAAACACACATGGAGTAGAGAGCGGGTACAGCTGCATGGTGTTATCAGCATAGCAAACTTACCTAAATACCTTTTCCTCCTTGTTTTTCACTTCATCTGAATACCTGTTGTTGGGCTGAAATGACTGATCATCCCTCAAGCTCTGAACCCAGAACCAGACTCCATACCATTCCCATGGCAGTGATTGCGGGAGAGTGAACACGATTGCATTCAGTTGACTATTCTGTCTTATCAAAGCTAAATACAAAAGCTACTAAACATTCAAATCTAAAAACTCATCTGTCTGTATAGTGACCCAACCTCAAGAAGACTGCTTTATCTTTCAACTTGAACAGAAAGGTTTGGGTCTAATTATAGCTCAGAGTGAAGTGTCTCTCCATGTCTTCAAAAGGTTCAAACGACAGTGCTGTGAATATTTTTTTAATTACAAAGTTTCAGTTCATTACCCATTCATTTATTCGTGTATTCACTGTCTTTACCTGATAATTACTTTACCCTGTGTTATGGGTCATGGAGGAATGGAGAGCATGAGGAAGAAAGCCCTAGTTGATAGGTTTACAGCTGACAAATTAATGTTTGAGATAAACATGATGTGAGTGGAATGCATTAAGAAAAGATCGTCAAGTGATCCAGGAAACAAAACGGTTTATTTTTAGCATTTAACTTCTAGTTTTCAACAAGTAAAGCCTTGATTATGAAGCCAACAAGTAGAATGTTAAAATAAATCTATTTCAGAGTCCCTAAAATTGACGCTTTTTCCATTCAAGACCCTATGGGCACGTAAAACAATGTGGGGAATTTGGGCATTCAAACTCCCTCATCAAAATAACCTGACCTTACAACACGCCCTTATAGTAACTTAAAATGCCTTGTTATAACCGGTTTGCTACAGTAAAGCTAGTTGAAGTCAGGCTATGTGAAGCGTGTAAAATATCCACTTTTCTAATAGAGACAGATCACCCTCAGGCCTGATGAAGTGACACCTGTCATCTGAGATCTAAGGGCGTGAGACGGGGTGATGAAAGGGTGCACTGCCGCTGGTCTGTGTTGGGCAGGCCTTTGATCATACACCCATGTCCTGGGACGGTCCTGAACACAGACACAGGCGGAGCAGGCTTTTTGAAAATCTCAATCATCTGCTCCTGATAAGGTTATTATGTTGTTGCTCTTTGCCTCCGGGGCCATAATCAAATGTGACAGAGACTGGACTGCTGTCGCTCCCACTGGGACCTGAGCAGATATCTGACAGGACGAACCCGGGCGAGGGACACACTTAGAATTATGAGAGCTTTTTATTTGGGATCGACACAGCCACATGAATTATGCCCTGCTTTCCAGAGTCTGCTGGCGGCATTTCCACACACTCAATTGATTTGTAGAATATGAAATTAGCTATTGCGCTTTACACTTGAGATTTATATCACTGTGACCATTATAGTATTTGTTACTTTGAGAGTTTATATTTTACGAGATAAGATAAGATAAGATGTTCTTTTATTCATTCCAGAGTGGGGAAATTTCAGAGTCATCGTTGCACATATTACAGCAGAGAAAGGAAAAAATAAGAGCAAGTATTTACAGATGTGTATTGTACTTTAGAAGCGGAGAATATGAGCAGAATATACAATAGTAACAAATTCAGCAGGTATCAGGACTAGTGTGTGACAGAAATATCAGATGGATGGATATGTAATTATACTATAGCAATTAATATTAACAGGTAAAGTGACTAAGTTACTTGTGAATTATTATCAGTGACACTTGTACAGACTAAGCGGTTCTTGTTATACAATCTGACAGCAGCAGGGAGGAAGGACCTGCGAAACCTCTCCTTCACACAGTGAGGATGAATAAGTCTGTCACTGAAAGCAGAGAGTGTCCTGCAGGTAGTGACAGTCATGGTCCATAATAGATGTTTGTATTATTTTGTCACATTATAATATCAAGTAGGTGGATTGAGTGGTTACAAAAAAACAATAAAAAACTAAATTCTAAATAATCAAATAATACAAACAAACCAACCAATTATCAATATTATTCACTATACACGTTTTTGGACTTCTTGCATTGTGCATTTTTGTTCTTTAGATCTTGTCAGGCCATGTATATTTCTCTCTCCAGCACAGTACATAGTAATTATAAGTAATTATTCCACAAGGGATAACAGGGGCAACAGTTTCTGCTGTTGAGAATGTTGGAACTAAGATGAGCCTTCGTCCAGATGCATGCTTTTGTTTAAGTTTGAGTTTACAGTTTAAATGCAGATTGTTTTAACTTGGAATAATTCATTATTTTGGTTTAATATGGATTGCATAAGTATTTACATTCCCTGAAAATTAAAAGATTTAAATTATTACAATTGTTGATTCCTGCTTTTTAATGATTTGAATTATACATGATTTATTATTAATTGGGAAATTATATAAAATCCTACCATTTATACTATACGTGAAGCAAATCAGTATTTGCAACATCTCAACACATACAGCTAGACAATTCTCAAATCCAAATGTTGCAAAGAGCAAAAAAGAAAAAAGAAAAAAGCTTTTCTCTGTAATCTTCCCATCCCATCGCCTGCTAAAATCCATGGGATTAGACTGTGCACCTCTGAGCTCACTATAGTGGTGTCTACTGGTGCATGAAACATCTCTTATCACCTTTATGTCATTCAGCGTATTTATGGCACCTCTCCAAGATGGCAATGTGGACTCAAATTCTTTACAAATAACTCTGTGTGAGAATAGTAGTATATAGATAGCATGAAATATAGTATTGATATTCAAAAGCAATTGGGAAAAAAACAAAAATTTTTTTGTGTGAATAGCAGTCGGATAGAAAGAAAACCCCATGAAGAATGAGCCTGTTGAAGTGTTATGGAAAAGTACAAATAAATCATGGCATAGTCAATCACATGGTCTGTGGTCTGCCAATTCCCTGTATTTAGATCTGGAGCGGCCAATGAATACGATTATGGCTCATTTGAGCCTATTTTTCATATTTGTTATTTGCTAATAATTTTTAATTTCTATAGTGTGTGAACAGTTTCTTTTTCTGTTGGATGTTTCTTTTTTATAGAAAAGACAACATCAACAACAAATTAATCATTTATTTTACTTTCCTCCGTAATGTCAGTTTTGCACATGATGAAACAATGAGATTACAATGCAGTGTTTTCATGTGTATCACAATCATGTGGTGTGGTTACAGGTGACAGGTTTTGTTCTATGTGCTATTTTGACTGTCCATCTTCTCATGGTTAAGAGCTAAATCCTAAATGTGACCATAGTTCGCATTGACAATGACATAAAAAAGATACATCTGGACATTTTTGGACATACAAGCAGACAGAGCAGATCTGAAGGTCAACCCACGATTACACACCTTTTAAAATGAAAATAAAACCACAATAAAACAGTAAATCAATACTGATTCAGGACCAAAGATTAGACACAGTCCTCACACCGGGATTACCAGATGAAACTCTCCACCTTTTAAATGACACATATTAAAGCAGAGGCACACACACACACACACACACACACACACACACACACACACACACACATACTCTCACACATGCACATCTTGTTCCCCTTCTGTCTGCAGGCGGTGACCTTTGCAGTAATATTTCCATAGACATGTTGTTAATGGACAGGGCTGGCATATAAGCGTGCTTTGACATCAAGGCCTTATATAACTACAAACAGGCCGTCTGACAGAGCGCTGTGCCCGATACATACTCAGGTCCCACGGCGGTTGTTTGCTGACTTGGTTAGATGATTAGCAGCAATTATTTAATGACATCCTAATTATGCAGAAAAAAAAAAGGTTTTGTATGCTCTGCTATTTCTAATGAGGTGATTGTTCCTTGCTTCAAACACATCACATGGGTGGAATACCATTGAAGTTTAGATACTTTACTTGTTGGGGAGTCAGTAAAATTAGTTAATTGCCTATTTTTATGGAGCAGTTAAAATATTCCATTACCAAATCAAACCAATGAATCACAGCCATTTTTTGCTCATATGAATAATTGCAAATCAATACCTGCTAAAGACTTAAAACTATAATCTCATGTGGATTGCTTGAGTGAGCACAAATTAAGTAATACATTATATTTGTTGCTGCTTGTGCACTCTGGCCATTTTTTCAAGTATAAAAACAAGAGTTTTTTTAAAGTTAATTATCTTCATCTTAGACTCTTGGGCTGGATATTGTCCACTGAGAGAACTGAGGGAAAAGTAATAATAATAATAATAACGCATTGATTTTATATAGCACTTTTTTGGAGACTCAAAGACGCTCCAAATGTCATTATTCATGCACTCCATACACGATGGTGATAAACTACTACCGTAGCCACAGCTGCCCTGGGGCACACTGATGGACTAGAATATTGTTTAGGTAACAGGTTTAGACTGTATTGCAGAGTCCAAGTAGCTTTTCCTCGAAGCATATCCTGTGTTTTTCTCTATTCACCTGAATATTAGCAGGATACTACCAGGGTTGACAATGAGGATAGTGAGTAGTGAGTGAAAAGCAGTGTTAGTTTGACACCAGGGATAGACCATTTATGCCAAAAAGATGGCTTCTTGCTGATTCATTCCAAAACTGGCTGTCTGTTTGCCATTCATCCATAAAGGTCAGATAAGAGCAGTGCATGACCAATAATAGCCCCATGTACAGTTTTCCCGAGGTGAGCCGTGGAGTGCAGATGTCGGCGTAACTCAGTCCTTGTTTGAACTGTTAGTTTTCAAAGACAGCCATGTCTTGGTAGCTTTGCAGTTGTGCCATACTCTTCAAATTCCTGAATGATGATTTAAACAGTTCTTGTGAAGTCTTCAAAGCTTGATAAATGTTTGTATAACCTAACAATGTTTTAATGTTCTCCTCAACTTCCCTTATCTATCTCTGGTGGGTTTCTTGGACTCCATGAGGCTGTTCAGTGACAAATAATCTAAGAAATGAAATTTGAATTTGAATTTGAATATTTCAACCTCTGAATACAACTGGAATGCACCATAAGTCCCAGATGGTTTGAGATGAATAATACTTGCACAGTTCTAGCATGCTGGACTGTTAAGAGTTTCAAAAGATGTCAGGATCAATAATCTCAACCAGCCATAATTGATTTGCCGTTGCCATGTCTTCCATTTTTTGAGAAAGCTTAAATCACATTTTTATCAAATAAAGATGTGGAAAAGGAAGTCTAGGCATCTCTGCAGCCCCCTATGCCTGGCAGCAGATACAGTGGAAGACATGGATAGATGGATGAGATGGAGCTATGGAGTCATATCAATATGTTAGCCTATTTTTGGCATCAAAAAGACCAAAGTTTGCAGATATTTTCCTGAGCTGTAGACAGTGGAGGGGAGCAGGAGGTGCTCTGGTCCAATAGTCCATGATGTGTTTAATGAGGGCTGTGGGAGTCTCCATCCGCTGCTCTGAAGGGCCATATGGCTTGCAGCAGATGCTTGAGTCCACTGCAGACCACGTGTGCCACTAAACGCAATCAGGGAGCAATTGTGAGGAAAGCACTTACAGGGTCTGTATGATTCAATGACATCACTAATAATATCAATATTATATACTAGATATCTAATATTATACATTAGATTTTTATTTATGCATGCCTTTGATTTTATTCTGCTTAACTTGTTTGCACCAAGAGCCAAAGCAATTTCCAAGTTTGTGACTTCCTGTTACTCACATGGCAATAAAAAGGATTCTGTTTCTGATTCTGATATACACAAGACATTGTTTATATATTTTCATCAGCTTAAACAATCTCACTCAAGGTGAACTGTTAGTTTTACTTTAATACTTTCAGGTTTTCAGAGTTCGTGCTATCTGGAATGACAATGATTCTAGTAATTTTAGAATAATAAAAAAAGATTAATTATGAAGTACATTTCTATCCTGCTGTTAAGGTCACACAGACATAATCTATCATTCAGAGAGTTTGTTTCCTCAAAGTTTTAGCTTCTTTCCCTCTCCATTTTGAGCTTGCAGACCCTAAATAGAAATGTAAATGTAAATACATATAGAAATTGTAATTTGACAACACATGGTGAAACTAGGGCAAATTGCTTGAGTGCATATTTAGGTTTATACTGTATATTGGCCTGTGTAAGTATATACTGAAAGTACAGTAGGCATCATGTACAAAAGGATATGTAAACTAAAGAATGTGAATATTGTAAACACTTATGAATGTAACATTGTAAACCGCTTTGTGACTCTGGTCTGTGAAAGGCGGTATATAAATGAAGATTACTTACTTACTACTACTTCTACATTTCTGCTCGAAGGAATAACATCAATCAATCAACTATGACTTGTGGCTGCATATAGCATATTTGAATTCATATCTACAGCAAATGACAAGTTACGCAGCACTACTCTCTCCCTAATAAGTACTGATTGTAACTGGACTGTTGTCAAATATAACAAAACATTGCCTTGATTGTGTTCTGCTATTATCTGCCAGCGCACAGTGACAATGAGTGTTGTTTCTTATAGGTCACATGCTTCCTAATGAAAGGCTATGAACTCAGTAATGCGCCTCTCCGTGCATGGGGCAGGCTGCTCCCCTCAATGAGAATGTCGCAATGAGCAGAGTGCCCTATTTTCATCAGCCGACTGAGGAATTGTAAGATATGAAATAAAGCCCCCCACACTCACTTCTATCCACACGTCCCCGTCTCTCATGCATCAATATCCTGCAATTACGAGCTGTGGTGAAATTGCTCATGCAACCAGGCAATCCATACTTCTGTCACTTTCCACATCTCAAACACAATTCGAGATACAAAGGAGAAACTCAATACCAGCTCAAGCATTGTTCGGCATATTCTCACATTTTTAGCTTTTCAAATAAAGGCATGCCAGTGATCATGCATTAACAAATGTCAACGTGTCAAAATACAATCTCCCCAATTCAATATTTATTAAAATATGAATCAATTAATACAAATCCACAGAATGTAATTAGAGAGTCATTTGATTAAACCTTTCACAGAGATGATTTTACATACAAAGTCCCACATCAGGAATTGAATGACTTATCATGTCTTGTAATAGAAAACTGGAAAGAATATTTTTAGAGGAAAGGAGCAAAACTACATCAGACAGAAACCACTCAGAAAATCACACATTTATAATAAACATAATATTTGAAATCTCTCAAGTCTATTTGCATAATATCTCCTTTAGCACAGTACACATGTGAAAATTGGATAAATGAAAAGGACTAAGATCTGTTATGTAAAGCCTTTGAGTAGTACAAAAAATGGGAAAAAAACTGGCAGTCATATGTTGAAGTGTGTAGAGTAAAGTGCTCCTTGTTTATTCAAAAGTCAAGGAGCAGAGAGTAATGAAGTAAACACTTAAAGTAAAAAGGCAAAGTGGAGCAGAAGTAAATCTGGAAAAAAAAAATAGAGAAATTCTTCCTTATGATTGGCTAAAATGAGACCTAGGCCTACTTTACCTTTCTGATGAAGGGAGTGCGGACATTTCCTGATTGCTAAGGCTGATGCGTGCTAAAATGCAGGCGTTCACATCTGATTCACACAAGCTCTCCTTTAATTTTCTAATTTTATTCCATTCACACATTGCCACTTGGATCTGCAGTGTAGCTGTGTGCACCTGCTGCTTTCTGCTATAAAAGCGCACTCTTCTTATTATCTAACGTTGTGCACTTTCGGTTCATTTGAGTTTGGCTTCCCTTCGTTCACACCACTACAGACTATGGAGTGTCCTGCACGGTTCTTTTCTCCAAACTCGTGACTGTTGTGACACTGTAAAAGGGCCTGTGGTGTGGCTATCAGTCTAGCTGTGTTGTCTTTGTGGTCTTCCCCAGGACTCCTCACTTTCATATGACCACGTACAGTTTTATGTTATAGTGGTAATCGTAGCTGTGGTGTTGGCAGCAGGGCACTGAGAGCACCTACTGATGTTTTTTTCTGTTGGTGCAACTTGAATCTCTCCCTGAAATATACTTGTAAAGCTGGTGTAGCTAACTTTCAAAGCCAAACAATCTAACTATGTCTTAGAATCCATCTAGTTAATCTCTTTCACTAGTTTTCACATGCATGTTTTTTTTGGCCTTTGTCACACTGTCAGATGTGAAAATGAAAAGGAGAGTACCATCTCACTCAGCCAATCAGCTTTCAGCGTATGCATCAGTTGGTGATTCACAGGGTTCTTGCGTACAAGATAAGAATTTTTCAAACACAGACATATTGAAAAGATCGACAAACACATTTTTGGCAACATTTTAAACAACCAGAGCAGCCTCTCATTTGATAATTCTACTGTGATGCCAGTTACATAGAGAAAAAGTTCAGATGAAATCCCACAAGATTAAAGTAAGTAAATCACTTATTCTTGTCTGCCTCTAAAGCACATCACAATAAAGTGCATGCATGTTTGCCATTATCACAGCTTCAGAGCCTCTTTTCCAGACTAAGAAGAGAGAAAAAAAATACCTCCCTTAAGCAGCTCTCAGCCCAAAGGGTCAAAGTGACTCACATGGCTTGACTTATTTATTTGAATGGGCCAGAATATTTCAATGAACTGTGTACGTCAATGGGTCTAATTTCCAGCCGTAGTTCCATGAGGCTAGGGTCACATTGGGATACACACAGAATAATGATGAAAGACAAAAAACACACATTATACAGGCCACATTCATTACCCACAAGAGTCCATAATGTTTGAGCCAATATTTTGGCCCACAACTATTACTGTACAAATTCCAGCATTATGGCTCTTTCTTAAAAAGGTAGATGGTTAATGTTTGTCTTAAAGTTCTGTGGTTGGATTCAACTTTCTAGAGGAAAACGCAATTTTCCAATTTCTAAAAAAAAAACAACCCAAAATAATTCTAATTTGTAGTTCTTTTTTTAATTTATTTCCTTTGGGATCATGTAGGTTTTTGTCCCGTATTTGTTTGTCTGTCTGGTTCAAGTCTTCTATCCAAACAACTTTGTGTCGTGTTCCTGGCACATGTACTTGTAACTGTGCTATTCACAAGGTTAATTCTATAAATGACTGGATAACAAAATGAAACAGAACAAGTGGGTTGCAGTGTGAGCCTTTGTGGCTGACATGAATCGCGGATTGTGCTGGGCTGAAAGTTATGGAGCGACTTTGATTTTCCCCAGACCTGAACATGAGGTCATCCAATAAATCTATCTGCTGCTCGGCAATTTGTCAAAAACCAACTACTTTTCTCACAGAACCATGACGTTTCCATTCTCACACAATGTTACACCATTTCGTCAATACAAAAACCCAAAAGAAACCATTGTAATGGATGTGTTTGAAATGAATGTGTCCTCCACACCCTCAACTCTCTTTTAATGAGCAAAGTTAAGGTTTCCTTGTCCTTCTCTGCCTGCCCTTGACATTACGCAGAAGTAATTATGAAGCATAAATTGTTCTGGGAATTTGATACAAAACGAGGCTATTTATTACAGTTTATATTGTCCCCAGTGAAACCTTTGTTTGCACAAACGCACGGTGCATGACTCTGTGCATCTGTTTAAGACTTGGCATCTCTCTTTTTGTTGTCCTTGACGTACATATGCTTTAATATTATTTACAATGATGTTTGTACAGTATGAGTCATGCTTGCTGTTTACACAATGTAAAACAATAATCTTTATATTACAGTTTAATACTAAATTCTGGTAAAAAGCATAGTTTTCTTTGTCATTGTTCTCTTATTAATCTTTGACCAGGCCTTTTGCCCCATCAAGAACCAGAGAGAGAGGAGGGTGTGGAAGGTGAGGATGATGGATGCTACTTTCAGAAGTATTATCTGGCAAAGTTTTGGGCTGCTGCAGCGTTTTTCACATGGTAATTTTCTTTTCTGATAAGTCAGGGCACAGAGGTACCAAAGTGACTTTCCCACTCAATCCTGATTTCTCCGCGTTACCACAGTGTTTTTCAACCACACCAAAGCACACAACATGATGACAACTTCTTGCTTGATGTAAATTCCGTCAAAACTCCACAAATACCAAGTCTCCATGAATCAGTGCACAAAGATGGAATGCAATTATACAGACGTACTATATATAACGGTCACAACTATGTCAAATGAATCAAAAGGAATCACAGTTCAGATGAGTGAAAAGTGGATGAGCAATCAATGGTCTTTCCTTTTATTATCTAGACCTCAACTTATCATAAAATTGCTATTAATAAATCCTCGTTAATACATGGCCATTTATTTTATTTGTGATGAACCTTGAACCTTGTGTGATTTTAATCTTGCATTTGTGTTTTCACCACCCCTTCTCCCTGATGGGGGATAATTGGATAATTAGTTCTCTATTTGCATTGTATTTGAAGTGTCTTCTTGTATAAAATTGGCAAAAGATGGTTGACTCCTGTTAAATTATTTCTAAGCAGGTTTTATCTGATGCCGCTGGTGGATAGGGGCTGTTCCACCTTTGTCCTATCTCCATCCTTCTCTCTCCTGACACACTCTGTGGCTGATAAGAAAACAAATTAGCTCTTTGTCAGAAAGGCTGGCTCCGTACCACTTTAGGGTGTCCCAACGAGTCCCCTGTAGTTTGGCTGGTGGCACTAGTGGACTTTCAGACTCCATTTTCTTTCATATTCACATGTTTTTACAATAATACAATAACCTTCTTTCACAATCAATAGTTTCAGTGTCAGCCATAGCCAAAATACTACTCAACATTTGAAACTCATTGAAACGCACACACACACATACACACACACACGTTTTTGTTACCTGGTGGGTCCCTAAGACAGGGCTGTTCCATATGGGACCCATAGCCATGGTTTTAACTCCTAAAATCTTGCTTTATTTTAGAATGACTCTGCACTGATTTTCTTACTGGGACCACTTTAAGTAATACAAAACTGTCAATACAAAACAGACAACTCTTTTACAAGATTTTATTTTAGATTCTTTCTTCGAAATGCAGTGATTCTATTTTTGTCATAGATTTTAATGCCACTCCATGTCCGATGTCTAAGGTCCTCTGGTGAGGTAATGCAGCCTCGCGGAAATTCAATTTGGAAGACGTCAGCCAAAGCCACCCCTTCCAGGCCGGCCTCGCATCCCCAGCCTATCGCACAGCAAACGCCCACTTCCAATCAATCTGTGCCGGCCAGGGCAGCCGCTTAAAAGCGGAGAAACTCCCACTTCACGGCCTTCTCGAAGCCTTGCAAAGAGTCGTTCTGGAGGAATCGCTTTTGCCTACTCACGCTTACTCCTGCGGTCCCTGCTGTCCTCTGTCTTGCTGCGTGTGGTCTGCTCCTCCTCCGCGTCGCTGCACCTGCTGCGGGTCTCGTGCTGTGGTCCGTGGGTCTTTGCCGCTCTCCTCCTTTGCGGGCTCTTTCTGCGGGTTCGCCGCTGCTCGTCTCGTCGCGGCCTGCTGCTGCATACGGCCGGTCTGGACCGGTGCGTTGGGAGCTGTGCGCATCCCTGCCTCCTCGTGCCGGTACGGCGTGGTCCCGTTGTGTTTTCCCTTGTCTTCTGGCGTTGTGGGTAAGTATGAGATCTGCGGACGGTTTATTCCCCTCGCATTGTACTGCAGGCTCGGTTTTGGCCCCGCGCTTTGTACTGCAGGCTCAGTTGGCCCCACGCATTGGTGTGCAAGCTCTCAGTTTAAAGCCCTCGCATTGGTCTGCAGGCTCTCTTTAACCTCTCTTGGACTGCGGCTCTCTCTTTGAATCCCTCTCTTGGACTACAAGCTCTGTTTAAATCCCTCTTTGGACTGCGGCTCTAAGTTTAAATCCTTCACTCTGACTGCAAGCTCCGTTTTAATCCCTCACATTGGACTGCAAGATCTCAGTTTTAATCCCTCACTTTGGACTGCAATCTCTCAGTTTAAATCCCTCACATTGGCCCTCTGCTCTCATACAAGCTCTGTTTAAATACCTCTCTTTGGACTACAAGCTCTGTTTAAATCCCTCTCTTTGGACTACAAGCTCTGTTTAAATCCCTCTTTGGACTGCGGCTCTCAATTTGAATCCCTCACATTGGACTGCAAGCTCTCAGTCTAATCCCTCACTTAGGACTGCAGGCTTTGTTTGGATCCCTCACACTGGACTGCAAACTCTCAGTTTTAATCCCTCTCTTTGGACTACAAGATCTGTTTTAATCCCTCTCTTGGACTACAAGCTCTCAGTATTAATCCCTCACTTGGACTGCAGGCTCTGTTTAACTCCTTCACACTGGACTGCAGGCTCTCAGTTTAAACCCCTCACTTGGACTGCGGGCTCAGTTAATCCCTCACTTGGACTGTAAACTCTGTTTAAATCCCTCACACTGGACTGCAAGCTCTCGGTTTAAATCCCTCACACTGGACTGCAAGCTCTCGGTTTTAATCCCTCAATTAGGACTGCAGGCAATGGGTGAATCCCTCACACTGGACTACAAGCTCTCAGTATTAATCCCTCACTTTGGACTACAAGTTGTTTAACTCCCTCACACTGGACTGCAGGCTCTCAGTTAAACACCTCACTCGGACTGCGGGCTCAGTTTTAATACCTCACTTTGGACTGCAAGCTCAGTTTTAATACCTCACTTTGGACTGCAAGCTCTGTTTAAATCCCTCACATTGGACTGCAAGCTCTGTTTAGGTTCCTCGGCGTCTCGTGTCCCGCAACCTCTCCCGGCTCTCCGTGAGCCCCAAGCCGTCACACGGCTCGGGCGCGGGAGGTGTCCGTGGGCTACGTCATTGGCCCCTTCTCTCCGTCTCGCTCTAACCCGATGGGCATCGCCACCCGCAAGCACTCCAGGGAGAAGCGTCTCATATTCGTCCTCTCCTGTCCCCGCTCCGGGCCCGCCCCGAGCATCAACAGCCCCTTCCTTCCAGCGCCCTTCTCCCTGCAGTCCGCTACCGTGGACCACGCGATCAGGCTGATAAAGACTTTTGGCCCCGGCTCCTGGCTCTCTAAGGCCGACATCCCGGACGCGTTTGAGCTGCTGCCCATCCACCCCGACCACTGGCGCCTGTTCAGGGGTCAAGTGGCGTCAGAGTTCTTCTTCGCCGTGCGCCCCACCTTCGACTGCCGGAGTAGTCCCTCTCTGTTCAACAATCTCTCGGAGGCGCCGTGTCGGATTCTGCTTAATCACGCGCGGCTCCCCTCCGTCCTGCATCTCCCCGATGATTCCCTCGTAGTCAACCCACCCTCAGACTGCTCCGGGCTCTCTCCGCAAGCTCAAGCTCGCCTTCTCTGCCCTCGGACTCCTTCACTCCGAGGAGAAGACCACCGGCCCCGCCACCGCTTTGTAGTTCTCGGCATCCGCCTCGTCACGCGCGCCGTGGAGGCCTCCCCCCCGCCGGACAAGCTTGGGCGCATCCGCGCTTCTCCCGGTCTGCCTTGTCCTCTCCGTCACTTTCGAAGCGTCAGCTGCTCTCCCTCCTCGGGCACCTCAATGATGCTATCTGTATCTTCCCTCAGGGTCGTTCTTTTATTTCCAGGCTCCTCTCCCTCGCTGGCTCCGTCCCCTCCCTCAATGATGCTGTCTGCCTGAACGCTGGGTGCCGCTCCGACCTGGAATTCTGGTCCTGTCCGCTGAGCCGCTGGAACGGTGTATCTTTTTCTACAGCGACGTCATCCCGTCCTCAGATGCCCTGCGTTTCTTCACGGACGCAGCCCCGTCCGTGGGTTTTTGGGGGTTTTCCAGGACCAGTGGTTCGCCGGGCCCTGGCCCGACTCCTTCCCTCGAAGCCTTCTGCCAATTCAACGCCATGCCAGATCCCCTCCATGGAATCCCTCGCCCTGGACTAGTCCCTCCGTCTCTTCACCTTCTCCTCTCCTCCGCTTCATCCTACATGAAAAGGGGCCTCTCACCTTCCACGCGGAAATCGTACAGTTTTGCTTGGAAAGTCTACTCCAGCTTTTGCTACGCTCACTGCATTCCCCTAATTCCGCCCTCTGCTTGCACAATCTGTGCCTTCATAGTTCACTGTGCGGACAATCTCCACTACAAGATCTCTTACATTCGCTCTCTTCTCGCCGGGATACAATTCTAGGCCCGCTGTCGCAACCCCGCTTTCTCCTCTCTATTCTCTGATCCATCAATCAAACTCGTCATCAAAGGCATTCACAACTGCACCCCGCATTCCTCGGACCACAGGCGCCCCATCACACTGTCCATCCTCCACCAGCTCTGCGCCGCACTTCGCTCCAGCATCTAACTGGTTCAGAGCCCAACTCAAGTCTGTACTGCTGCTTTGTAACTTGTCCCTACAGATCTATGATGCATTACACTCGCCTCCGCTCTCGGAAAGGAGATCTCAACGGACCGCTATTCCTCACTCCCGATAACCTCCCCATGACATCCAACTGGTTCAGAGCCCAACTCAAGTCTGTACTGCTGCTTTGTAACTTGTCCCCTCATCTCTACACAGCTCACTCTTTCCGGATAGGCACTGCCACGCGCGCCGCTTCCCTGGGTCTTCCCCATTCTGCCCTTCAGCAGTTGGGCCGCTGGTCATCATCGGCCCTCTCCTCATACATCAGGCCTGACACTTCGACTATTCTGGCAGCCCAGCGTCTCTTGGCATCTCCATAAAACACTTGCAAACTCCCTGGTGGCGGCAGCAGCTGAGCATTTATAAATAGTGTTGCCTTTATACATAGCGTTGCCTTTATAAATAGTGTTGCCTTTATATATAGCGGTGCATTTATATATAGCGGTGCCTTTATAAATAGTGTTGCCTTTATATATAGCGGTGCATATATATATAGCGTTGCCTTTATATATAGCGGTGCATTTATATATAGTGTTGCCTTTATATATAGCGGTGCCTTTATATATAGCGTTGCCTTTATAAATAGTGTTGCTTTTATATATAGCGGTGCCTTATAAATAGTGTTGCCTTTATATATAGCGGTGCCTTTATAAATAGTGTTGCCTTTATATATAGCGGTGCACGTTCGTCTGTCCCCTGCTAAACCAGGCCTGCAAAACTCCATCAACACACAGCCTTTTGGGGATTGTGCGCGCACTCTCGCAGGAGCCTCGCTGACTGAACGCCGCACCGGGGCCTAGGATGCCAAACTACCTCTCAATAAAATACTTCAAAGGCATTTTTGTTTCCTCGTCTCTCCAGATTGAAACGCAGCCTCGCGGAAATTCAATTTGGAAGACGTCAGCCAAAGCCCCCCCTTCCAGGCCGGCCTCGCATCCCCAGCCTATCGCACAGCAAACAGCCACTTCCAATCAATCTGTGCCGGCCAGGCCAGCCGCTTAAAAGCGGAGAAACTCCCACTTCACGGCCTTCTCGAAGCCTTGCAACCACCGCCTCCCCTCCTCCTCCTCCTCACCCTGCCTTCCTGCTGCCAAATGCCGCCACCAGTGCCTAGGTCCCGGGGGATTGTGCGCGCACTCTCGCAGGAGCCTCGCTGACTGAACGCCGCACCGGGGCCTAGGACGCCAAACTACCTCTCAATAAAAGGCATTTTTGTTTCCTCGTCTCTCCAGATTGAATTAATGCAGGCCAGGCAGTGAGACTTCCCAAGGACTTTTCCAGTCTGTATGAAAGGCATCATGGTCTTCTCCACAGCCTTCACCTCAGATGCAGACCATGGCTTTCTTACACGTTCTGGGGAGAGAAATAAAAAATATATTAGAAATATACGCTCCCAGGGTTAGGACCAAGCAGCCTGGCTGTAACCCCCCACCTGGTACACTTACCAGAAGGGGCACTGCCACTACCATGGGGTGCATCTGGTTGAATGGTTGAAGGTTCTGTGCTTGAAGATTCTTTTAGCCCGTCCGTTTCTGAGAGGATCTCTACTGCTCTCACTGTAGCACAGAAAATAAAAACACAAGTGTCATTTAGGGGAAAATAATAAAAAATTTCAGTGTGCTCCTCCATGATTTCTTGCAGCCTGATGAACCACACACCTGCACCTTTTCTAGCCTGACACCTGACTTCCTTTATTGTGCTGCTCCATGATTGGCTCCAGGCTGGAGCCTCCAGCCTGCCGGACTGAAATTGCACCGGGGTGCCCCTCCGTGATATCCCGCATGCCATCACCATGGTTCCAACACATAACAAACTTTTTTCAGGAAAGTAAACCTCCAGGAGTCCTTCCCATGGTTTTTGCAGAGACTGGATAAGGACCGTTGGAAAAGCATTAACCATTGATTTTTAAGCTTTGACCAGTGGGGTCCGGTGTTCGGGCCCCACAACGTAAAACCAGTCCCCATAACGTGAGTGGAATCTCAGGTTATGGACCCCACCAGGAGTTGAAAACAAGTGCACACTCCCACACACACACACACACACACACATAACTACTTGCTGTGTTGAGGGCGTCACTCTCTTTCCCTCATACTTCTCCAGTACTTTTTTTAATATGAGCTGCGTTATTATATTGTGGTCAACACTGTTCTTTGTATGTGGTGCATGTATTCAAACAAAACCTCAATACATGGCTCCAGTGATGATGCAAACTGTGCAAATGCTCATCCATATTTACATGTATTTTTCATTACTTCTCAGTGGTAACGTATGAGGCTAAAGTCAGGGCTGAGGTTGTGATAATTCTACGCGCTGTAACATATAGCAGCCAACATATCCAGATACAGTATGTTTGGTAGATCTCATCAGTGGCCCAGGTGCTCAGTCTGTAACCACATAGCACCGGCCCACTTTACATTCTGTTCCTCTGAGGGGCACCATGAAGCCTGCTCTCCTCTCTCATCTGCAGCTTTGTCCCCTGTGGGATTTAGAAAGACCCTCTCACTCCATGCAGTGTCAGATCTCAGCAGGCTGCATGCTAAATCCTACTCTACCTCCAAACCATCTCCAAAGTCTGGACCGCACCATACATAACAGCTCCATCATTTTCAACCAAAGCGAATCTCGAAAAAGCCTGTAGTGATTTGCCAAATAAAATGGATTCAAATGTATCCATCTGCTCCTGCTTTCCCCACAGAGCATCTATAGTCAGTGGAGCAAATCACCACCTTTTTATGGATCCTACACACACATCTTTAAACGTATATGTGTGTTTAATGTCTCAAAATAAAGACAACGCCGAGTTCATTCAGTGTATTTCACATTATGTACCTGTTTCATTTGAAAGTAAGTAAGTAAGTAATCTTTATTTATATACCGCCTGTCACAGACCAGAGTCACAAAGCGGTTTACAATTGTTATTTTTGGGCATTTGTCCTCTCACTTCACACAGAGATGGGAGCAGGGTCGCCGAACAGGAGGCGGATGCCAGACCTATTGTACATGTTTTTAGTGGTAGGGGAAACCGGAGTACGTGGAGGAAACCTACGCAGACACAGGGAGAACATGCAAACTCCACTCAGAAAGGCCCTGTTCCGACCGGGATCTGGGACCTTCTGGCCAAGAGGCGAGAGTGCTAACCACTCAGCCACCGAAACAAGATCATGTATACAATACACTCAGAGCCAAAGTCAAGGTATTGCTTTCTGACTAGTGTTTATGTGTTGTTTGTTTTTTTAATATGTTATTGACATTTATTTAACCTGGCTCCACAGAGCGAGTCCTCTGTGATGTATTGACTTGAGCCATGCATTTTTTTCAAAGACAGGGATAAAGGCTTGTGCTCCACAGCAAGAAAGTCCTAGGTCTGAGTGAGAATGTACTTGCTGTGATTGCATAGGTTTCCTGCCAGACACAGCAAGTATGTTGTTTTGAATGGAAACAATGTTGTTTACTTGGAATTTGCAGCAAGTCCAAAGTAGCCCTGAAACAGTTGTTTTGTGCTTTTAAAATGTTTTCTTCTTTTTTCAAGCTGTAGATTGTACTGCAGTACAGTGTTGAGGATACACTGTCTAAACCAAGCAGATCAAGCGTAACTCCACTGAAGGAATAAAACTATCAGAATTTCACTCTGAACCAGAGCAGAAAAAATGAATCAAACCAAGCAGACCAGACATAAGCAGAGGATAGGTACTCATCACCAGCGGATGTTCCACTTCTGCTGCTTTGTATCTATTTGTTTGTATGGATGGAAGTGTTTGTGCTGCTGAACACCTACATTTCTCCAACAGGATCAATAAAGTATCTATCTATCTATTGCATGTCTTGGAAAAGCTTGCTTTTATTTTAGACCCAAACACTTACAAACCCGTACATACATGCAAAAAAATTAGTCGGTTCAGCCTCCCACCACTGCCCATACCTTGAGGAGAAACACTGACAACAACCAATTGCCTCTATTTTGAAAGTGTCCCATTTTTTCTCCATTATGTTTGAGGATATTAATTAGAGTCTGCTCTCATTTGTGGAAAGGTTAGCCTGGGAGCAACAGCTTCATTAGCACAGTGCGGCACGCAGCCAGACAGCTTTCTTTCTGCCTCCCTATTCAACGTGTCTTAATTAAAAAGATGATGGACGTGTGTGGGATGTGATTCAAGTTTTCTCAAATGCACACTTTTCTGATCATTCCAGAGGACAGCCAATGTGTCAAATCCACAAACACAAACTCTGATCAACACTGGGATGGCCTTATGCTGTGGCTCTGCAAGAAACTGTACTGTTCACAAGCCACAAGTGTGATTGGCAAACTTAATAAGGCTAAGAGTGTCTCTCAGCTACTTCAAAATTAAAAATTTGAGCAAGAAAAGGAGGTTTTGGAAGTCAAGACTGAGCCCATGTGGGAATACACTAAATGTGCTAAATATGCAGCAGCTGGAATGTTTCCCATTAACTTTGCAAGCAGGTTTGTTGATGAGGTGATGAAGTCAAATTGTCAAATGAAAACATAGTAAAGGGGAAAAACATAGGGGAAAAACAATACAAAATTTTTATTGGTCAAGTTTTGGTCTTGTTGAGAAAAAAAGAGAACAGAGCATACAGTAAATTAATGAACGGAAAATAATTAATTTCAACATTGGCTTATGGAATATTTTCCTTGCTCGACATTTTGGCATTTGCTTATTATCTTTAATTTTGGGATAATTGTGTTAGTTGTCGAAATAAATATCTTGAATCCTTTTTGTCTGTTGGTTTTCTAGTTTTTGTTTTTATTTTTGACTGGTCAAAATTTGCTTTCCAATCAGTCAATACATCACATTTGCAACTTAATTTGGTTTGTTGGTCAGAATGTCAAAGGAAACAAAGATTCTCATGCAGATATATCTCATGCAGATATATATATCCAAACCACACAATATTGGATTCTCCATTTTACTTTGCGTCCGCAGCAAAAGCACTTCTCACTCTTGACTAATGACAGCAGAGAAAATCAAAGTATTTCTGTTTAATTTGTTTACCTCTCATCATTTGCTCCTGTTCCTTTTATAATCATTACGGTATCTTGACATATAGACCTACTGTATACAGTATTACAGCATATAACGCGTCTGACGAGTGAAATTATGCCTAACAAATAAGGAGTCTTATTTTCTTTTTAGGACTCAATTATCGGTCTTAAGGCTCGATAAATCCTCGTTCAATGCCTTAAAAAGAGAAGTCAAAACTGTGGATCTTGGTGTCTTCATTGTGTGATGAGAGAAAGAGAGGAGGGAGGAGAACACTTTGAATCACTCCTGAATAGCTCTAGTGTGACATCACAGTCTGGCAGCAGCGAGGGGAAGAGATGTTGCCATAAATCTAAGCACACGCCAAGAGAAGAGTACGTTATGAGGCTATAACACAAGCCCGTCAGTGCATTTAAGTGTTAATTATTCATTTTCCCTCCCTCATAAATTTTAACGGCAAGCTTTTGTGATTAAAACAAAATACCTCCCTGAGAATATCCTCTGGGAACTGGCATGCTTTAAGCCTTTTTAAGAACTTGAATAATTATAGTGCGCCATTGAAAAAATCCCTTGAGGGGACACTATCTATTTTGGACTCTTCACTTAGTGCCCTGGGATGTTGTGCTTTAGTCAACTCTATGTGTGCACAATGACGACTATAAAAGACCTCTAAACTCTTTTTCCCCATCAAATATTCTATGGCCGTGGGAGAAGCTAATTGCTGTAATGATCTTACCAATGTACATTCTATTGCCTACCGTAGATCAGGTAAAGGAGTATATGAGGTAATTTCATCTTAATTCATTTAGAGGATGGTTAATTTGATGGCTATTCAAAGCCGGTAATAATCCACTTATCCTTCATGTTGTTAATCTGGACTTGTGGCTCTCCCGCAGACCCGGAGTAATCAGGGACAATACATTAACATTTTGAACGGGGCGCGTCTGATTAGCGTGGCAGATATGCATGTCCTGACATTTTTCTTGGATTAATTGGTTTGTTCATGTTTCGGAAATACTCTGTTGAGCTCCCTGTATGAGTCATAATATTAATATTTGGCTGTACCTTTTAAGCTCTTGCAGTTAAAATGAGGGTAGTAAAGTCTCTTCAACTGTCAAGATTACTGTCTGTTACATTCCTCCGTCCATTTTATGAATTGACCTCGGGAACCAACCGGACCACCTTTATAGTGGGTTACGCGGTGGAGCTGTCTGTGGTGCTGATTTCAGTCCAACAGCTTACAGGACAAGTGCAGGCTCACAAAACTTACACAATGGTACAAGCTACAGATAATTCAACCACACTTAACTCTACCAACATCTCACATAGCATTTCAAAATGGTAATTTTACACCAAGGGTATATTTTCAAGGTTTTCCACATGTGATTAGCACCTTTTAGCATTGGAGCAAAAGGATTTATCATGCACATGTTCTTCAGAACTACACCAAGGGAACTGCATCTGGGTTGATAATTACATCCTCTAAAGTATATTTGGGTATTTTATCCCGAACTCAGCCTCTTTCTTTCTTAATCACGAATCACGAAAAATCTGATTTAAATGCTCTGCACTATGCATGGACTTTCTTTGACAAATACGAAAGCTCGTCTGAATTCCCTGCAGATTATTAAAAGTAATTAGGCGATAGTGCTGTCAAGGTATAAGTCAGACCTGACCTTATTTGAACGTGGCTCAATTTTACATCCACTGCATTTGGTACAGATTTATTAGGACATGTACATGGCCTCAATAAAGAAGCCATGACACTTCGGGCCAATTTGTAACAAATAATAACATAACAGAATCCTTTTATGTATTTTGTGAGGGTTAATTTTAGATGAAGTAACATGTTAACTATATTTACCAGTAAAAATAACGGTATTTATATATAGAAACTGCAGCGTAAACAAGAGTAGGCAGACTATGTATTTTAGAAGTTGACAAAATGACCTTTGTCCTAACTTTTTTTTAAGCAGTTCTGTAATCTTTAGAAAAAGATTTCAATCTTTATATACCCACATGGATTTGAATCAAGGTCTTATTCAATTCCACACGGATACCTACTGAACTTGAAGCTACATTTCCATAACTTTTATTTTCCACACTTGTGTCGGGCGTTTTTCATTGACCCTATGTGTCCTGGGGAGTCTTTGATTATTCCAACACTGAGACCTGAATGTAAAAACAGATGCTTTTGATTGAGAGGCTGCAGCGATGGTGCGGACACAGTGGACGGATTCAAGGACCTTGGTGTAGAGGCCGAGGTGTTGCCCCTCTTTGCTTATGCACCAGGATGACACACTCTGAAGGTTGTGAGTAAAAACCTCCGCAGTTTTGCTTTCATTAGCGAGGGTGAAATTTGGGAAGGGGGGGGTAAAATTTCTTGCAGGGCTACACTGCATTACATAATCCATTAACTCAACACATTATCTGTGTGTGTGTGTGTGTGTGTGTGTGTGCGTGTGTGTGAATAAACATTGCATCTATATTCATTGTAGACCAATAAAATACAACATGTGATGTTTAAAACAGACGGATAAATGAAGCCTATTCTCCTCATGCAGTTTCATGCAGAGCCAAGGAGCCCGGAGCTGGAGGCCAAGGGTACACCTTTCCTCCGGAGCCTCGCCCTTGGAACAGCCAACAGGGACCTACTCGAGGATCTCAGGATTAGATTTAGTGTAGTACTTCTTTCATAGATTCATAGTATACAGTAGCAGCTTATAATGGAGCAGTGTAATCACGCTTTGGTCAGTATTCTATCCATCCATCTTCTTCCCCTCAATCATTTCTGGGTCTGGAAAAGTAGGGTATCTTGCACAAGGAACCAAGGACAGCAGACATCAGTGGGAGTCGGTGGAGAAGGAGTTGTGGTGGGCTTGAACCCACAACCTTCAGGCTCAAAGGCCAATGCCCTACCAATTGAGGCTCTATTCTAATAACAGGATAAGAGAAAGAGAGTACAGGTTGATACGGACATGGTGCTATAGTAATCGTATGGACTCCATCTGATGAGTTTGGGAGGGAGATGTGATCCAGTGCAGTTCTCGGCATAGGTCACATGAACCCTCTATAATTTTAATGTCTGTGTTACTAATGGAAGAGTATTCTCCATGATATAGCATTTTAAATTGAGCTGACCGAATAGTAAATGAACCACATCCATCTCAGTGACACTGCAGTGCGGTCCTCTCTCCGGAATCATCTCCTTGTGACCTTGCTATTTAAAAGTTTTCTCCTGAAGCTGTGTCTTCAAACAAGCTTAAATTTATCATCCAAGATCCAACAACAAACAAAAAAACACATGCTTGAACGAACCTTTGAGATGGAACTGGATGAGTCTTTTTATATTGAGAAAAAAAACATGCTAAAACTATAGTCAAACTACACTTTTTTCCAAATCACAATATCCCAAATGTAAACTATTGTCACATTACTTTCCCCCTTGCTCTTCTCAGCCATTCAGATCTATTTGTGTGATCAGTAACTTATTTATCAGAGGACGCAAACTGCTCTGCGTCGACAACACATGGACTTTCTGGGGTTCATTACTGAATCCAATTATTTCTAGAAGCCCAAAACAACCTGAGTGTTGTTGATAGATACATGTATATATCATAAATATTCATGCGGTTAATGGGGAAGACAGCCTCGGAGCAAAGAACAAATTGTGAGATATCCACGAATATTCAAAAGAAGGAGCCTCAAAATGTTTTTCTATCACTGAGCCACAACAGCAGTCACTCCCTTAAGAGACTTGTCCTGGAGGAGCAACTGTGATATGTTTCTGCCTCAGGACATTGAAAGACCTTGTTTGGGTAAGTTTAGAAAGAAGAAGAAGAAGAAGAAAAATAAGAAGAAAGCATTCAAAGAGTTGTTTAAAAAAGTCACTTTATACTGTATATGCACAAGTATGGGGGTATTTAGACTTCAACATAGTCATGCGTAGAGAAGTAAGTAAACACCACTGATGGATCATGAGAGATTTTAACTCTATCTTTAATAACTGGAGGGATTTGTATTTGATAATCACTAAGTACAAAGCAATGGGTGGAGAAAAGGGGTAGGGGAAAATATGTTTTCTGAGTTTGCAATCCTAAAAAGCTCGACAACGCAAGACGACTAAGTGCAGACAGAAATACGCACATCTTCAAACTGTGCACAAATACCACAAATGGTAAGTAGGGGAAAAAAAAGTAGTAGTATCTCCAAATTATTATTATTTTTTTCACACCCCATGCACGCAGATGTTGGATTACTACTACACTCAATATAACTACTACTATTGCTGTTGTGAGGGGCTTTTTCCTACTTAGAAACAAGATTACTCAAATATTATCAATCAAATCCATAGCAACAAAACTGAGTAATGAGAAGGTAACACTTATAACATTGTTGTAACTTCTATAAGTCTTATTGACATATTGATTCATTCTCTCACTCTTCCAAGTTGTGAAGAAAACAAAATATGATCAAACTCAATAGAAAATGCGTTTATATGTGATTTCAGAAATGTGAATGGAGACAATGCTTACAGTTGGATACAGTCTCTCTTCCATCGCATCGTGATGAAAGATGTTCGTGCCAACGCAATCCATTCATGTACTGAAGTTAGATGCTTTGAAAAGTTCTCTATGCTCTGTTTTGAAGGTCTTTTCTAACAAGAATAAAACATTTGCGTAACAAAGGCAGTTTAGACAGAGATTTGAAAACCTGCCAACATTCACTTTGAACCATCTTTTTCTCAGTTGGGTTTTTATGTTTTGCTTTATTTTCTAATCCAACATTATACAAACTAAAATGAGGGATGTTTTAGCCTGATCCTGCTTCTAAATTATACTTATAGCTTTTGTAGCCACAAATATCAACTTTGAATGTTTTCCCTATTCTGCTGTTGCTTAGAAAAAGACAAAATTAGACCCTTTTATTGCCATGTGAGTAACAGGAAGTCACAAACTCGGAAACAGCTTTGGCTCTCGGTGCAAACAAGTTTAAGCAGAATAAGAACAAGAAGAAAAAAAAATCTACTAACCTATGTTTTCTGTTGTTTTAACCTTTCCTTGAGATGCTGAATGTTTGCATGATGAAGATGGATTATGGCAGGACCTATATTGTTACTGGACTGAAACCTAATTTACAGTATAGCATAATGACTAACTCAGCATGATGAGTTGGCAGCTCCGCACTGCTGTGGTCTAATGGGTCTCAGTTATCATAGGGGCTTTTCACTAATGCACACTTTGTGGAACTTATACACTCAGTTTGACACAAGGAATACATTCATACATTTATGATGAAGCCAATGCTCATGCAGAGGTTGTAGTGAGTTCAGACATAAGAACTCCATTCCCTTGAAACTAAAGTGGTAGGGTTGAGATTTAGAGTTATCAAGTTAAGGTGTTTCCCCCATAGGAAACGTGTTCGCTGCGTTTGACCTGTTCTTCAATGTCACTGTCAGGAGCAGTGTTTATTTTTTTACAAATGACTGAAAGAAGATGACTTGGTAACACTTTAGATTCACTAATCATTAATCAACAACTAATTAAGTGACAATTAGTGTACCCTAACTCTAACTCTAACCCTAACCCTTAGCCTAACCCTAACCCTAACCCCTAACCCTAATCCTAACCCCAACCTTAATCCTAGGCTTAACCCACATGGGAAAGTGTCTGTTAGTGGTTATTTTAGCTATTGAATAAGGCCATGTAGAATAAGTTTTCAATAAGTGCTTAATGAAAACCAATTAAGTAATAATTAACCATAAATTACACACAAGTTAGCACTTAATTTGATGTTAATTAATGAGGCCTAAACTAAAGTGTGTCTGATGATTTGCTACCCTCTGTTTTCACTTTACAGATTGTAAAAAAAAAAAAAAAAGTGTGAAAATTATGCAATAATATGTTTGTTCTTTATGAATTTGCATTGGATGGCAAATTTCCCCTTAAATTGGATGTTCATCTGGCCTTGTGCACTTTCCAGGAGCTCTGTGCTTCCGAGGCTTACAGTCAATGCGTGTCCAACTGTAGATACTGTATATGTACGTAACACAGTGTGACATCTGAACAGAGGAATCTCATTATGCCATAGGTTTCTCAGCCAGAATATCCACTGTCCAATACCTCACAAAGCTCTCTACAAACACAGGTGACAGCTGAGTGATACGGCTGACATTGATTGGTGGCCACAGCGCATTACAAGCACATCTTTTATCCGGCGTGTCACACTGTCCAGTCGATAGGTTTAAGACCGACTTAGTGAGCGATGAGTTACTGAGACAGGAAGCGGCATCATATTTTACCCATTTCTCAAGACGTGAGCCTCACTCCCAAAAATATGTAGCTCTTCTATTGATTATGAGTGGAAAAACAACACGGCTGTGAATTGTAAATGTATTTCCCGTACTACCATCTATTGGACGGACTTAAGGTACACTTAACAAATCGAGAGCTCTTTGTGTGTCTGCTTGCATTACAGTTGTGTCCTACCCTAAAATAACACATCACATACATATTTCATTGTGGCCCTGTCATTCACCAGTAATTTAATCACACGGGTAATACAATCACGGTTACAGGCTCGGCTCTGGAAGTGGATTAGACTCAGAACGAATCAATCAGAGCTCTGTCAGTTTTGAAACGCAATAGAGCAATCAGAATCTGAAGTGAGCAAGTAAAAAAGAATTACACCTCCACATCAGCGCCACGTAACTTCTGTCAAGTTAAAGGCTACGATTGAGCAAAAACACATGGTTTAGACAGAGTTTTTAAGTTTAGAAATGAACTTGAATGGATGACTATGAACGGTGAGGAACACACACAAAGATTCAGGAGAATATTCAAGTTGCTGCAGTTAAATAGTTTCCAATAACAAAAGCATGCAGAGATCCAATCCAAATACTTTCTTTTTTGGTGTTAATTTGCGAATAATCTTGAGTTAACAATGCCATTAATGCGATGAATCCCAATCAAATATTTGAATCATTTGACAGCAGTAATAGATACTCTATACTATTACTAAGATTACACTATTATGTGGTATGAATTCAAAGGAGCAGAGACTTTATCATATGTAGTGAACGACTTTTAATTAGGTTTCTAACTAACTTGTCAGTAAAATACATAATAGCCTCTGGTTCTTATTCCGCATGACCCTGGTTTGAACTCAGACTGAGGAGACATACATTGAAACTCTTAATTATGCATAGGGCTTTATGCTTTTAGAAGGAAAACGTACAGTGTTATTTCCATAAAGGGTGACATCTTCATTGACTACATCTGGATTACACCACTTTTGATGATGATACAGTACGTCTGCCATAGATAGTTTACTTTACTCAGAATGCATAGTTTAGCCTAGAGAAGATCAGTTTAAAATACACTCAGTACCTGGATTAAGGATTGTGTAGAAATCTCCAATGTAATTTTTAAGGCTGAAGAGTGGGCTGTTGTCCTTTGAAATCCTACGTTATGGTGTCAAGGGAAATGGAGGCAGAGCGGCTCAATTGGAGGTTTGAATGGAGTGTGCTGGAGCGTTTGGAGCGCGCTGAGGCACGGCACAAAGACACTCTGGAGTGCTGCAGCCGGAGGAGGAGAAGGGCCTCCGTAATTAGGAGCCCAGTTTAACATGCACGAGCAAAGGCTAAATGTAACTGTGGATTTGAGGGAACTCTAGAAGAGGGGAATATACACACAATTAGTTAAAGTAAACGTTTGGTTACTGTGTTTCACTTTTCATGTGGTGAACAATGTTTCCCTAATTCTTTGGTGAATTCTATAAAATGACTGATTTAACAATAAAGCATTGTTTTTTTATCTGAAAAAACATGTTTTTTATGGTTTGGTAAGTATTAAAACATGCATCTCCACAAATCAAACCTCTACTTTGAAAATGTTAGTAATTTTCACATCATTGTATGTAGTATGACCTCATGGATGGTGTAAACTCAAAACTGCTGTTGATTAAATTTTTATTCTACGTATTTAATGTGATTTCCCTTTGCTGGGTATCTAACAGAAGTTTACTGCACTGATGTAGATACGCTGGAATGCACAGACTTGTTCACATACAAATAATGAATATAATTTAATTAAAACTGAAAAGTATACTAATTAAATGTTCACCAATTTCAACCAAATTGGCAACTCTAATACCTTGCTCACATCATTTTGTTCACTCTTTCTGATTGTTACGGCACGTGGCCCGTAATTCCCTGTTTTGGGGATTACTTTAGTTTCTCGGGTGGTGTCTCTGTGTGTTAGTGTTTTCCTCCCATCACAGTAGACCACGGTCGTGAGTCCTAGGCTCCGATTGGTCAGTCGTTCCCCACCTGGAGCTGACTCGGCCTGGGTGCCTTGCAGCAGCAGAGCCACTCCACCAATCAGCACCTGTTTAATGGAGGACCCGCCCATGTAAACTGCCAATCTTCCGTGGCCTGGGCAGCTGGAGTCAGTGGACTCCAGTTCGCCATTTTGGTTTGCTTGTGTTTCGGAACTTGTGCTCTTTAGTTCAGTGACTTGTGTAGTTTCTGTAAGGACACTTTAGTTTAGATTACACTTTTGGTTTTGTCATTTGCTATAACCTATTTGCTTAATACGTTATTTATTTACTTGGTGTGTTTTGTAAATTTTGAGATGCTTTTTACCTATTTTGTCATCCAAATAAATTCAGATTTTCATTACTATTTATGCATCTTGGTCACTTCCTTACACCTAAGCTGAGCCGGGTTGCAACAGGGATTTGAACCCGGCCCTCTCTCACTCGGAAAATCAACATGTATTCAATGTTTTCTAATCACAAATAAATCCACATTAAACTTTGTATCACAATCTGTATATGATTTATACATCCCTTGTGCCTAGAAACATAAAATATGTAGATGTAATTTACTACATAATACTCCAGACTGCAGCTTCAACTGTGACCTATTAGGCCAATGCCCCTATAGCCTCACTCAGCATTCACCATGCAAGACCAGAAACATGAATAATGAGAAAAAAGACTTTCTCACTTCAGTCATTTCCACAATAGACAGCAGCTATTACATTTAATTCCCAGTGTGTCCAAAACATGTCCGCCTGGCAGATGTTTATATATTCAACAAAGCACAATAATTGAAACTGCACCAGTCTGTTTAGAACTTCATCCAGCCGTGAATTCATTAAGTGTTTCTGCTCTGATAAGTGCCAGGCGAGGGGAGAACTGCGCGACCAACAACAAGTGTGTAATCGCTCAGCACACACTCTGGCACTCCTGCCTGAGCCGGCCATTGGGTTTTCTGTCTCAACAACACTTCAACTGCTGGCAAAATATACATGAGGAGTGTCACGCTGGTTCAGCAGGGGATGACTTAGAATTTTTGCTGTTTATAGATGTTTCCCAATTGCCAATTTATTGTGTGTATTATCATTTCTAATCCCTTTGTTGAATCCTTCAGTTTTGAGCTTACAGAGATTCTCCTGCCCCAAGAAAATATGTTGTATGTAAATTTTTTCCAACAGATGTGAAAAATTCATTCATTTCATTCATTCATTTTCTGCCCCTATATTAGTCCATTTCTGGGTCGGGGGGGTGGCAATGAGAGCTGCCACCCAATACTCATAGCACCAGTCCCTCGCTGATCCTCTGCAGGTGGTGGGTCCACAGGAAGATGGCTGCTACGTTAGTTGTGCCATAACCTTGGTGTTTCAGCGGGAGCTTAAGGCAATGTGGGGTTAAGTGTCTTGCCCAAGGACACAACGACAGCATACATTGGTGGGAGCAGCTGGAGTAGGTCCCATGGAGGTTTCGAACCCACGACCCCAAGGGCCAATGCTCTACCAACTGAGCTACTGTCGCCCCATGTAGATGTAAAACAGATTCTGAGATTATATTTTTTCACTTATACTCTTTATCAAGTTTCAGTTAATAGATTAGAGGACTTTACATGTAGATAATACAAATTCTAAATCTATTCTGAAAATCAAGTTTCAAATGGAGCTCTTAAAAACTCTTACATTGTATCTGGTTTTGGCAGTTATACTTGATATATATATGACAACAACATTCACAAACAAACAAAATATCACCAAAGAGTTCTTAAAATTTGTGTTCACAAATTCTCACTTCAACCTTTTTTATGAACAAAATAACCCCACATTTCATCAGAAAAACTTAAAATGCCATCCACGAGCCCCATTGGCTCACCATGTGCCATGTTCTGTCCTCAGGCCACACTTTGAACTTGTAGCGGTGAGTTTGCGTGGATCATGTCACTATGGATGGATGGCTGCCGTCTGTTGTGATGGCTGCATACAAAGCACATATGAATAATGAGTAGGAAGTCTTCAGATCAGCTCTTATTGTGTATATGAGTGCGCGCTGGGGCTATGGCTGCACCAACACAAGCACTTTAATCTCTGTCCTTGAGAGTAATCTTGCCTGTGTGCAAAATGGCTCACTTTATCAACGTGGTGGCAGCGCGCCCCGAGTCTGGAGGCAGCAGCAGCAGCAACGATGCTTTTCTCCAGACAGATCAGAAAGAACAAGCCCAGGATCACCTTCTCCTGGGGCAGAGCTGCAGAGAGGACGAGGGAGAGCACTTTCAAATGCTTTAGAACACATTTGGTGATCCATGAATAACCCCTGTTTATATATATTCTTTTTTGGCAATATCAACATGTTTAGATACATTCTGGCTGTGTTAGAGTGTAAATCATCAGATAACCTGCTTGTATGTCTATTGTGTGTCTTTATATATTGAATTATATATTTTAAAGGAATTTCTATGAAATCCCTTGAATACACAAGTAATTAAGAATAATATTGGATCAAAATTTAGATATTTTCTGTGGTATTTGGGCAAAAATCAATCAATCATTGTTGACGTTGCCCATAATTGTTAATTACCATTATCCAACATTATGTTTGTGAGAAAAGGATGTGAGCAAAAGCACTACTGCAACATTACTTTTAGATCTAATTTAAAGCAGCAAAGAAACAGTATTCAAAATACATGAAAGTTAACAATAATGAGCTGAAAAAAAAAAAAAAAAAAAAATCTTGATAATGGGACTGAGAGGCTCCCATGAAGATGAGAGTCAGTCAGAAAAAAACCCCAAAAAAACAAGTGAATGTAAATATCTATGAGTTAATATGAAAAAATAAAGAGAAAAGTCAATATTTGGTTACACATTTATAAGGTTCAGAGCAGGGGCACACAAACAACAAACCTGAGGCTGGAGCCAAGACTCCGCCAGTCAATAATAAATGAAAACGCCAACCTGTCATAATATTAAAAGTTGAACAATGAAACATACCATTGAGTCTAGCGCCTGGTTGGACAGAGCTGTGCTTGATGAGCTCTTTTGCTTGTTCTTGAATCACCTACCTTCACTGTAATGTTATGAAATAGCAGCAAACAGCAGACTCGTTGGCATCTCACAAAAATAAAAATGGAGCGTGCTGCAGACCCTGGGAACCTGCCTCGGGCAAATACACACTTTTCATTTTTTTGTGCAGTGCTCCTGACCAGCACCACTCTCCGCCCTTGGCTCTCTCTGACATCATGGCTGCAGTGACCATGGTTACCCTCTGTACACAATAAGAGGTGATCATGTTTTATTTGTAACGATGCAAAACGTTTTATACATAAAACAAGTCAGGTCACTTTTACGTAAAAAATGCACTGATTTGGTCAAAGACTTCACAGTTAGTACAATCACATAACGTTTTCATGTTTAGTTAGGATACAATGAATAGTAGCATTTTAAACGTTGAACGTTCCGGGATATAAGGAATAAGGAATCATATAAGACTACATGTAAAAAGCATCTTCTCATGCCACATGTGTTGCTTTAAGGTTTCCCGTAGATTTCCTTGGAAAGTTAAAATGGAGAATTTGAGAAACATTTTGGAAATATTCCATATTGGTAAATTTTCATGGGAATGGGAATAATGGGAATTAATGGAGATTTAGGGGAAACTAACTGGGAATTGTAATGTGATCAAATTATGGTATCAAATTCAGCTATACATATAAACAGAATAAATGGACAGATGGACAGAGGCTAGCAAGACAAAACATAATGCAGGTGCAGAGAAGACAGCCACAAGAATGTTCTAGCATCTGCATCATCCAACCTCATAAATCATCGAACTAATCAGCCTGCAACCAAAGAGACAAATGCGTTTGTATCTGACATTTACAATTTAACATTTTAATATATGTATTTCACAATAATATCCTCAACAGTTAATTCACTTTGTTTAGTCCGCAGGTTCAAATGTGTGTCGTGCTTTGAGCCCACAAGTTTGATCCATCCATCCATTTTCTTCCCCTTAATCCATTCCACTGTGGTGTGTCCACAGGGGCCTTGATTTTTCAGCGGGGGCTTCAGGCAAAGTGGGGTTAAGTGTCTTGCCCAAGGACACAATGACAGCAGTCATCAGAGAAGTAGATCTCGTGGTGGGCTTGAACCCAAGTTTGATCCAGTCTTTTAGAAATCTTCTGTTCATGTGATGGAGGTATGCACAGTGCCAGAAGGAGGCGCTGTCTAAATAGGGTGCTATCTGCATATGTTTGAGGAATTATGGATGTTCAAGTGTATTTGAATGGCATCAGTTTGTTTACGTCAAGAATATATTTCAATATAATCAACTATATTTAAGTTTCCTATGAAGAGCCAACTTTTAATTTGGAAAATTCTTCTAAATACCCATGCATTCCCACAGAAAGTGTTCATCTTTGAAAATTCCCAGAATTTTGCAACTCTACACTCAACTTCATCGGCAAATAGGCAGGAAGTTCAAATAGTAGCATGTTGTAAAATGCTCACTGAGTTAATGTCCTGTTAGCTTTCACCGGTCATTAGCCTGTCCGCATCTTTCACCACAGGATAAATTAGGTTAAAGAAAACATGTTGGCACAAGCAGGTCAGAAAACAGGGGAGGGCAACTTTAAAATTAGGTCATCAGAACAGAGTGCTCATTCAGCCTGTGTGACAACAGTTCAAGAGCCACAGGCACACCTCCTGGTCACCTTCTTAACCTGTTCAGAGGTCACCAGCGTGGGGTTATCCAGGGCTGCACTGACACATGTTTCTATGCCCCATCAAGGCCTTGCTCAAGACTATTTATAACAAGATTCAATTAAGGCCGTAACTAACGGTTATTTGAACAATGAAACTGTTACTGTGATAGCAATTCCACTGAAAAAGCTAAAGAGAAGCAGTTGATGGACAAAACACTTTTTTCAAATCAAATTTGAAATTCACAGACGCTTGTATTTGTTTCACTCCATGACAGAATATCCTGTGATTACGTCAGTGTTTAAAATAATAAGCATTTTAATGTTCTGACTAGGAGTGTGAAACCAGAGCTCATCTGAAAATGTTCCATTCATAATAACTATGAAACAGCCCAAAAAAATATTGGCAGATTTGCAAAAATATTGGTTTGCTAATGAATGGACGTTACAGGCACCAACTTACGACAAGAGGAGCGGAAATGTCGATATAAATCCCAAAAGGCACTGAAAGAGCAAGAAGGTGCGGAGACAATCGGCTTGACATTCATGTGCTGTTTATTTAGCAGCAGCTATTTGTGGCTATGGCGGCTGGTGTTATTGCCTCCGGTGAAGAGGAGAGAAGGTGCCGAGGAACAATCAGGGGACCGTTCAGGCTCCAACATCTGTTGTGAACAAATTAAAGTCACCATTACGATGCACACTATTTACAATGTCTTCTGCAGCGAGCCACTTCAGCCATATGGACTCATTTGGTATAAGGGTAGAAGCTGTGCAGATTTTAGGTGGAGTGTTTTTTAATGCTTTGATTTGCAAAATGGAAGACATCTTTATTAATACATATAGTTTTATTTATCTACAAAAGATTAGTTTTGCCCCATTTGAATTACCAAATTGATCACAATGGGAAAAGCATGACATAATAAACTTTCACAACATGCTTTAACTGTGGGTGCTTCTCATTCCCTTCTATGTCAGGGCTTCACAGAGACCCATGCAAGTCACATCCACTTACCACTCACCAGCACAGAATGATCAGCCTTTAAAAACTCAGGACCAAACATAACGGTCTTACACAATTGTACTGTTGGTCAGAGAAGGAAAACATTAAAGTCCATCATTTACTGCAACAGAAAAAAATAAAGAAACATTGCTGCTTCACGTGACCAGAATATTTTTGAGGAAACCTGTCCATGTGAGCAAATTCCTGGGCCTCCCAAGGTTTGTCAAAAGATTTTTTTCCCAATTTTTTGTAGTTGTTGTTGTTGTTGTTTCTTGCAGATACAGGAGGGTCGAATGTCTGTGATGAGCTAGGATAATTAAGGACATTTATGTATGTTTATAAACATTTATAGATATTGGTCATCCCGATAACCTATGGAGCAAAGTCTCCTATGTATTTGTTAAGATAAGATTAGATAAGAGATAAGATATTCTTTATTTATCTCAGAAGGAGGAGAAATTTACATGTCACATTTGGCATGGATAGAACCACCCCAAAAAAGGGAGGAAATGTGGAAACATGTTAAATGCAGGATATATTATGTACATAAAAAAAGTGGCAGTTTAAAAGTGGCAATCAGAAATAGTGTTATCATTGCATTTTCTGTGTTCAGGCTTGTTTGATTCTCTGATCTGTTTCTGGTGAATAGACAAATTCGCCTCCGAGATAAGGGAAGATGATCTTTAAAGGTACACTGTGTAATTTTTAGTGCCATCTAGCGTTGAGATCTTATATTTCAGTCCAATATAGTACGGAAGCTTTTGAGTCAAAGACAGTGCTCCTCAACTCTCAGTCATTCACAAGACTGCCAAGGAAAGAATACTTTAGTTTGATCAATAACCAGATCTCTCCAAACGTCTCGGGCACTTGACAGACGCGTGGAGCCAACATGTAAATAAGACCGTGTTCAGACGCAGCACCCTGCACAGAGGCTCTACTGAGTTTTACCATGGATCTATAATATATAGTTTTACAAACGCGGTGTGAAGAGAAGAGACGCATGGAGGAATGACGTCTGCGGGAGCTTTAAACTACGGTGATCAAAGAAGCAGGAGATATACACAGCAGCGGCAGGACATGGCTAAAAGCTCATGTTAGCCACAGCGCCCTATTAGCATTGCAATATTCACTCACGCTGCTGATAAAGTATTCTGGCGATCGTTTTGTAGGAATTCTGTGTGTGTTATTTGAGGCTGTTCCCCTGAATAAGTTCAGTTGAAACTTGTCACATAGTATTTCGACAGCGCTCGGATCGGGTCAGAACATCCTGAGACTGTGTCGCAGAGTCTGCCTCGTTCTCATTATTGTCAGTGTGAAATAAGTTACGTATTGTACGTGTCACGTGTGAGTCTGCTGTGTACAAACTACACAATGTGCTTCCTGTTGCGTTAACGCTGTCTTTGTGCCTGTGGTTTGCGATGTTGACACTTTGCTGCTATGACGCTAGACTTCTGCATAATTATTTTTCTAAAAGATTGTTGTTTGGATTGTTCTTTTACATAACTGTGGTCCTACATGGTTCTTTTACATAACTGTGGTCCTACATGGTTCTTTTATATAACTGCGGTCCTACATGGTTCTTTTATATAACTGCGGTCCTACATGGTTCTTTTATATAACTGCGGTCCTACATGGTTCTTTTACAGAACTGTGGTCCTCCATGGTTCTTTTACATAACTGTGGTCCTCCATGGTTCTTTTACATAACTGTGGTCCTCCATGGTTCTTTTACATAACTGTGGTCCTACATGGTTGAAGGAACCAACTTGTGAAGACACGGTGAAAGCAACGATATCAGTAGCTCATGTGAAACTAAAACGCCTTTCTTGCATCCTTTTTGTCCCTTATCCACCACCGTTTTTCAAGATGCCACAGAGAGCACTCCTCTTTCATGGACACTTATAAGTTAAATTTTGTCACATTTGTTGTTAGTTAACATCTTTTTTCATATGGAGCAGCCGTAAAAATTACACAGGGTGGCTTTAAAAAACATGAGTTTGAGATGGATCTCTGTGTGGGTCATTGCAGCGTGACAGTTAAGGTTAGACTCACGGTGCCCTCACAGCGATCCCAGACTGAGAAACAGCACTTTTTAGTCCACTCTCACGTAACCATGATTAATATATACTCAGAGAGGAGGAAATGAACAAGTCTTCTCCAAGCCCACTGTTATTGTTCACTATTACATAATTTGATTTTTTATCTCAGAGGTGTGGATGAGTACTGAGATATTTTTTTATGACAATGCTTGATCTTGTTAGTTCCCAGAAGCAAATGATCTCTGGATACACAAGGCACTAAAGATGAATTTTGAGTATATGATTTATTGTGGTCCCAAGGTGTTCCCAAGCCATCCGAAAAACATGACATTGGGCATGCACCTGAACAATTCAGGGGCTCTGTCATGTGCTTAAAACCAATGACCGTGTATCTGTGATTCTGGGACCAGCTATTACTTCTCCTTACTGGTGTCAGCAATGAAAATACAAAGTATCCCCTTGGTCAGCAGTGGTCATTACGCAAAACATTATGCCAGTGTTCTATAAACATGGATGTAACATAACATCAGTCACCTTTTTTCTTGTCTTGCTTCCGAGAAACTGCTGTCATTGTTAAAGATGAATGTCATTGAAGCACAGATTCAAATTGCAAGCGTGTTCAACAGTGTCATTCTTTTTATGTCATCAAATCATCACTTTCATCATCATGTCAGGGTTAACCAAAGACTTAGCCAACATTTTCATTCACTACATATCAATAGATATCATGCCATACTCTGAGCATGTTGGGTCAAAGTGTCTCATCATGAACAACAAACGCATTTCAAATTGGAAACATTATATCCAGGTAATTCAAAGCTGTTGTTTCTCTTTTGCTTGTTGTTTGGACTGAGTTGGCATGATTCTTATCTTAACTACACACATTTAAATATGAAGGATTTAAAGAACATGAAACTGGAAGTTTGAGCTACACTACTGTGCTCCTTTATCCCTGAGTAGTTTCATTAAGTATGGGCTCAGTATTAGCCTTGTCTACGGGGAGCGAGACTCTGAGGTCCAATCTCTCTCCATGAAGCCAGGAAATGATTCATGGTAGTGTCACAATCACTTCAACTGCTCAAATAGGACAAAACCAGGTGAAATGAACAAAACACCACCTTTCACCAGTAGCTCAGTGGGCTGTGGGACCAGAGACCTGACTAACTTGATTTTTCATATTCTTAAAGATAATTACATGAGTAAATAAGTGATTAGCTGGCATAATCACTCACTGCAAGAATAGTGGCATTTCACTTTGGAGAGACCCATGAGGAAAATGCCGTTAGACTTATTAGATTTAAGCATGTTTATTGATTGAGCATGTTTGGCGCCCTAGGCCCGGGAGGGATGCTGTTGAGCACGGCGCTTGCTCGCGTGCATAATCCCCCCCGGGGCCTAGGCACTGGTGACGGCAGAGGCAGTAGGCAAGCACGCTTCGATGAGAGAAGGAGGAGGTGGGGCGGCGGAGGCTTGCAGACTTCAGAAGGCCGGGAAGTTGGCGTCTCCGGCTTTTAACTTGCTGTCCTGGTGGTTATTGGTTGACTGGATGTGGGCGTTGCTGGTATTGATGAGTCGAGGAAGAGCAGCCTGTGGCCTGGGCAGCAGCAGCCGGGTCTACCACAGTGAACTTTCGCGAAAGCTCCATTTCACCTTGGAGAGACCCATGAGGAAAATGCCGTTAGACTTATTAGATTTAAGCATGTTTATTGATTGAGCATGTTTGGCGCCCTAGGCCCGGGAGGGATGCTGTTGAGCACGGCGCTTGCTTGCGTGCATAATCCCCAAAAAGCGGGCCTGCGATTGGGATAGCAGGACGTACTGCGCGGGCCTGAAAGCATGAGTGAGAGGCTTCTCGCACGGTCGCTCAGCCAGGCTGCGTCCGCTGGGGCCCGTGTTTGTTTAGGCAGAGCGAGCTGAGAATATGAGATGCATGCTCATATTCGCCAGACGCTGAAGCAGAGGAATCTTTGAGCGAGCTGAGAACATGCGCGCACGCGCATGTTCAGCCAGAAGCTGCAGCAGGGGAATCTTTGAGCAAGCTGAGAACATGCGCGTGCGCGCATGTTCTCAGCTTGTTTAACCGGGTGCTACGTAGTACGAGAGAAAGGTATTTTTCTGAAATGATTGAAGGCTGCAGAAACAATCTGCGTGTTCTGTTTTCAACAGTTAATAGATTAACAAACCCCCCTGTTCAGATGCCATTAGAGCTAACTTCCAAACGTAAATGCAATGAGTTTGCACACTTTTTCAATGACAAGGTTCAAGGCATCAAAAACGCCATTGTCTCCAATCCACAGATAACCATCCAACAGCTAGAAAGGCTCTCTGAGCTAACTCACTTTGCACCTGTAGATGATAAAAATGTCCAAGAAATAATCTCCAGTTTGAGCTCCTCCACATGCAGCCTGGATGTACTACCCACTAGATTTCTGAAGTCTGTTCTGAGCAGTCTGTTACCTTCACTCACACAGATAGTAAACATGTCCCTTCATTCTGGAATATTCCCAAAGGTCCTGAAAACGGCAGTCATCAGGCCCCTGCTAAAAAAGAGCAGCCTGGATGCTACGGTACTTAACAACTATCGTCCCATCTCAAATCTGCCATTTATGGGGAAAGTCCTTGAAAAAGTTGTCTACCTACAGCTTACTAGATTTCTTATAATCAACAACTCATTTGATATGTTTCAGTCCGGCTTTAGACCCCACCACAGCACTGAGACTGCTCTTGTCAAGGTTACAAACGATATCCGGCTGAACACTGACGCAGGCAAAGTCTCAATCTTAATCTTGTTAGATCTGAGTGCTGCCTTTGACACCGTCGACCATGAGATCCTCTTACAGAGACTAGAGGACTGGGTTGGCGTCGCTGGCACCGCCCTAAGTTGGTTTAGGTCTTACCTTGAAGACAGGAAGTACTTTGTGGAAATTGGATCTCAGATCATATGGCCCTGACCTGTGGAGTACCACAGGGGTCGATCCTGGGACCTCTTCTGTTCAATCTCTACATGCTGCCGCTAGGTCAGTTAATACGCAGAAACGAAGTGTCCTATCATAACTATGCAGACGACACTCAGATCTATGTCTCACTGACTGCAGGAGAACATGGACCAGTGGACTCACTCCTTCACTGTATCCAATAGATCAGTGAGTGGATGCAAAACAACTTCCTTCAGCTAAACGCAGACAAAACTGAAATTATTGTCTTTGGTCCCCAGAAACAAAGAGAGAGCGTCATCTGTCACCTACAGTCTCTCTCCCTAAAACCTTCAAACAAGGTCAGAAATCTAGGGGTAATACTGGACTCAGACTTAAATTTTAATAGCCACATCAAATCAGTAACATCAGCAGCTTTTTACCATCTAAAAAACATTGCCAGGATCAAAAACATAGTGTCTAAAGCAGACTTGGAGATTCTTATCCATGCATTTGTCTCTAGTAGGTTAGACTACTGCAATGGCCTGCTCACAGGTCTGTCCAAACAGGCTGTAAAACAGCTGCAGTACATTCAAAATGCAGCAGCTCGAGTCCTGGCTAGAACCAGGAAGTACGACCACATTAGTCCGGTCCTCAGGTCTCTGCACTGGCTTCCTGTGGCTCAGAGAATAGACTTTAAAACAGCTCTGCTTGTGCAAAAATGGCCTCGCACCAAACTATATTAGTGACATGTTAGTCCCATATGAACCAGCCCGGACTCTGAGGAGCACAGGGACTGGACTCCTGTTAGTGCCCAGAGTCAGAACTAAACATGGGGAGGCTGCTTTTCAGATTCATGCTGCTAAAATCTGGAACAGTCTTCCTGAAGATGTGAGACAGGCCTCCTCTCTGACAATGTTTAAAACCAGGTTAAAAACAGTGCTGTTTAGCTGTGCATACAACTGAGGGATTTTATATTTTTATCTTTTTTTTAATGTACTGTGATTATTTATGATTTTAATGCTTTCTTGTTTTGTTCAGCACTTTGAATTGCCTTGTGTATGAATTGTGCTATACAAATAAACTTGCCTTGCCTTGCGCGAACGCGCATGTTCAGCCAGACGCTGCAGCAGGGGAATCTTTGAGCGAGCTGAGAATATGAGCGCACGCGCATGTTCAGCCAGACGCTGTAGCAGGGGAATCTTTGAGCGTTTGAGGAAAGTGCGTGCCGCCACCAGAATCTTATTTCTTACTTGCTTTGCAGGGAGCTTACGAGGAAGCCGGTAGACGTTGTGCTGCCATGATAGCGGTCGCATCTGGCCTGATGTAGGTGGAGAAAGCCGAAGAGGACCAGCGCCCCAGCTGTTGCAGAGAAGAGTGGGGGAGCCCCAGCGAGGTCGCGCGCGTGGCAGCGCCTATCCTGAAGGAGTGGGCTGTGTGGAGCTGGGGAGACAAATTGCAGAGGAGCAGTAGGGATCTTAGCCGAGCTCTGAACCAGGTTGCTGTTATGGGAAGGTTGACTGGAGCGAGAAATAGAGGTCCGTTAAACTCTCCTTTTTTGCGGCGGAGGCGAGTGTAACGCATCATGGACCTGTAGGGGCAGAGAGATGTGTCGGAGCGAGCTATTATTGTGTTGCAGGCGCCTTTGATCTTTGAATGTTTGAGATGAAGGTTGAAATGGTCAGGGGACATTATGTTGGGTGAGAAGAGCGACCTTTGTTTAATGCTTCCACTACGTCGAGATTATCACGCATGACAGAGATCCTCTTTCTCTACCACGTGTGATTCCACAGCGCGCAGGCCACGACCACTGGGAATGTCTCGTGTAGGGCAGAGGAAATGCTCCGGGGAAAAGTAGCGGGCCACGGCCCGGCGAACCACTGGTCCTTGAAGAACCCCCCAAAACCCACGGAAGGGGCAGCGTCCGTGTAGAAGCGTAGACCTGTAGGGGCAGAGAGACATACCGGAGAGGGCCATTGATGTTGCAGGCGCCCTTACGCTTAGAATCTTGGGTTGGAGAGTAGATAATCAGGATAGTAGGATGGTCGGGAAAGCCGTGTCTCGGACCGCACTGAAGGTTGAGTGAGCAGTAGTGAAACGCTTATGCAGAGAAGCCATAGAAGGCGAGCAGGAAGATGCTGCGAGGAGGGCAGACGTGTACTTGGAAGAAGAGCCGGAGTTCAGTGCCGCTCAGAGCCGCTGCAGGATGGGCAGCATGATGGGGAGCCTGCGATCAGAAGAGTGAAGAATACAGGTGTGGATGCCTTTGATTAGGAGTCCGATTGACGGCTCAGCGCAGCTACTCGGCCGGCTGCATCTGATAGAATCAGAAGATTAAGTAGAGAGATGAAGCATGACCACCGAAGCGACCCTGGGAGCATAGGTGCGAGTCCAGCGCAGTGCGGCATACTCAGCCGGGCTGCATCCATTAGAAGCAGGATAAGCTTCTGAGAGAGTGGGTTGCAGCAGTAGCAGTAGCAGTAGCAGCAGCGGCAGCAGCAGTAACCTCAGATAATAACGCAACAATCCTGTATCAAGCCGCGGCAGCAGCAGCATCCGTAGATAACGACGGCAAAAATCCTGTATCGAAGCCACAGCAGTAGAATATGTTGTAGCTGTTTAGTGTTTCAGTAAGAGAAGCGAAGTGAGGAGAGATGACAAAGTACATGAAGCAGCAGCAGCACGGCAGCAGTAGCAGTATGAAGCAGCAGCGGCAGCAGTAGCGGTAGCAGTACGAGAAGCAGCATTAGCGGGAGCAGCAGCACCACGATGCGATTCATACGAACAAACAGACGTGTCACGCCAGCGTGCGCCGCTTGTCTCCGTGAGCCAGGTTACGTACGCGTCTGAAGGAGCCGAGCCGTAGAGACAGGTGCAGCCTGGGAGCCTGCGGAGCGGCAGCGGCAGGAACAGCAGCAGCGGCACATGTAGTAGTAGGAGCAGGCAGCAGGGACAGACAGCAGCAGGAGCGGCAGCAGGAACAGGCAGCAGCAGGAGCGGCAGCAGGAACAGCGGCGGCGGGATCAGGCATCAGTAGGAACGGCAGCGGGGACCGGCAGCAGCGGCGGTCAGAGAACCATGCCCATGGTCGTTTAACAGCCTGAGGAAATAAATCGACCCGAATCCGAAACATTCCCATGCGAATAACAGACGTCCCCTGGAGTCATCTTGCTGCTTTGGTTATGGCAGATACGCATGAACGATCACTGATCCATGCGTTCATAGCTCCAACACCACTTCACACCCATTGCAGATTCACATTGGGCCCTTTTTCATTCTGCTGCACATTCAAAATGCAACAACTGCAGTTTAGTTACCTAATTTAATACCAGCGACCTAGCTATTTAAATGCATGGTTTTACTGCAAGTGGCAGAACATGAATCTGAATTAATGCACATTGCTCCTCTTATATCCCTCAGACGATAGAGATTGATGCCATTTAATATGCATTGCCCCTCAGTTAGCTCAAACACATGTTAAAACGGAGCCTGCAGACCAAGCACGGGGCGAAAAAACTAACGCCTGCAGTCAAGTGCGCGGGGCAAAAACCAATCGCCTGCAGCCCAAAACTCCGGGATTAATCCGTCCGCGGTCGGCACACTCACATGCCAGGAGACTTGGGAAAAGCAACGGGACAACGCGGCACCGCCGATCGAGGCAGGGACACGCACGGCGCCGCCAGACCTTCTGCGCGCGGCAGCAGACCACGAGGAACGAGCAGCACAGAACTCGCGGAGGGCCCCGCGGAGCAGCCCGCAGAAAGAGCCCGCAGAGGAGGAGAGCAGTGGAGACATGCGAACCACAGCAGGTGCAGGGACGCGGAGGAGGAGCAGACCACGAGCAGCCAGACGGAGGACGCCAGGGTCGCGCCGAGTAGCGTGAGTAGACGAAAACGATTCCTCCAGACGATTCTTTGCAGGCTTCGAGAAGGCCGAGAGTGGGAGTTTCTCCGCTTTTAAGCGGCTTGCCTGGCCGGTACGGTGATTGGAAGGGGGCGTTTGCAGTGCGATAGGCTGGGGATGAGAACCGGCCTGTAGGGGTTACCTTTGGCTGACGTCTACCAAATTGAATTTCCGCTGGCTGCATTTGCGAACAGGTGCGTTAGCGACATGCACCTTGCAAACTTCAGAAGGCCGGGAAGTTGGCGTCTCCGGCTTTTAACTTGCTGTCCTGGTGGTTATTGGTTGACTGGATGTGGGCGTTGCTGGTATTGATGAGTCGAGGAAGAGCAGCCTGTGGCCTGGGCAGCAGCAGCCGGGTCTACCACAGTGAACTTTCGCGAAAGCTCCATTACCTTCATTTGAAATTATGTTAAAATGTCCTTTGCAATTTACATGTTACCCAATACAATTCAAAGTGTAAATACACTTTTTTATTGGGTAAATAATGAGGGCTTTGGAAGGAGTAACAGGAAAAGTGAACCGGATGTACCTGAAAACGGCAGGGAGAACAATAGGTGCCATAACACCTCCGTGGAACTAATGAAAATGAGAAAGTGTCATTACCCCACTGAGGGATAGTGTGATTGTTTCTTTGTGTGTTTGTTTGTTTGTAGGCAGAATAGCACAACAACTATTGTATGAATTAAACTGAAAATGTCTCTCTACAGTATGTGGGATGTGAGGGTATGGAAGACCCCATTCAAATGTGTGGACAATTCGTGGCCTTGGCAGGTTACATGTGCTCTCTGAGGAAATGATATGTCAATATTTTGCTGTTTGCAACACTGATCACACATAGCATTTAGGTTTCCAAAGAGTTGTGCGTTTATTTTTGCTTCTTACACCTGCATCATAACAAGGGATCAGATTCAGATTTCAGATTCAGATTTAGATTCAGATTCATTTATTTGCCATTTGCAGTAAAACCACATTGGAAAAACTGTGCAAGACTACCCCGGTGTGCACCAGACAGAGAAGACGACACACACCAGAGCTCTTGCCACGGCGCCATCTTTACGGCGCCATCTTTACGGCGCCATCTTTACGGCGCCATCTTTACGGCGTGGCAATCATACATTGCTTTGTGCTCTTTTCACCAAATGCCATCCTAATTGACTCACCAACTTTCCTGTATGGGTAACATTCTGGCTGGATATGTGGCTGGGTGGCATTTCCCAGGCTAGTTCTGAATAAGAACATGGTCTAGAATTAGCAATGGGTGTTTTCCTTTGTCGGGAGACATTGTTGGGCCGATTAAAGCTGAACAAAGGGCAATGCCTAAAGCCAGTGCAGGCTATACCTCTGACCTCCTCTTTTTGTGCGTCTCTTTTCAGCACTCATGCTGCAGACACAGACATCTTTGTCCAGCCTGTGCCTGTCGGGAGAAGACATTGCTCTGATAAGGCCCCATTGAGGGACCGGTGAATAGGCCTGTAAAAGTGTTTTTATTAGATGGCATAAACATTTGCAATTGTCAAACTTGCAAAAGCACAAAGAAAAATAAATCACAACTAAAACAAAGAATGATACTGTGGGCCACAGTGGCTCAGTTGGTAGAGCATCGAAACCAGGTGGAATATAAAAGAGAACATTGAATGACACTTAACAGTTACACAAAGTACATTCAAACATAACAGAATAATCCAGAAGAGAGATGGTTTGGAGAGGGAGAGTGGGAACCCCTGGCAGAGAGGCATGTTTCCCCAATCTGGAACTTTCCCAGGAGCCTGAAAAAGTTTACAATCTTGTCGGATGATCATTTTAGAAATAAACTCTGAAATTACAAATTGGCCATTTATAGGAAAAGTTTATTCAAAGGTTGTCTACTAATATTACTGCGTGGAAAACTTTCTAATTATAACACATCCAAAGCACCATTAAAACTATAAACGTCTCTGAAAATGGTTTTGTTTATTTTTAAAGAAGGAATATCGTGACAACACTACGGGGCACAAGTTTTCCTCTCCCTTCACGGAGCGCACTCAAGACCAAGCGGGTGTTTGTTGGTGGCGTTTAAGTGACAGAAATGTCTAGTCTTATGTTTGAAAGGGCGAATGCTTGACAGTGTAATAGAATCACAAGCAGCCAAGCATGCCTTATAGAGTACTCTAAGCTGTCAAAATGAATAAATATATCTGATAGTTAGATCGCAAATAAAAATCTGTAGTCTCTGCTTCATTGCACTGACAGTTAGTATATATAGATAATTTTGTGTGTGTCCACAGATGGTTAGATGACGCGTGTAACCACTTTATTCTTATCATGCATTAATGAGGGTGGCGATTGGGCACGTATTTGAGTGTGTGGTGGGTTCACGTGGTCCACTGCTGAGGTCTGTCATGCTGTTAGAGGAACAGACAGGCTGACCTTTGAGTCGCTCAGCTGTTTGGAAGCCAGCCGAGCACTGCCAGGGAGCGGCAGAAGCTTTTGTGTCGACATTACACATGAATAACAATGTGCCGATAACCTGCCCTGCGCCAAAAGGCCACAGGGAATAGATTCATATTTTTTTGTACGAACGTAAATATCAGTTCCGACTTGGATACTGTGTGTATGTATCAAAATCAGACAATTACATTCAGGATTCCACACTCAAGTTTTTGTAAAGTTAAGTGGATATTTTAATGATTTTGTACCTATTATTGATCGTATGGAGTTAACGTTAACGGCGCATTCCTCAACTGTCCTTGTGGCGACACGCTTGGTCTGATATGTGCTGCTTGTGATACATGTATTAATGCTTTGGATTTTTGAGTTTGTGTTTTTAGCTTGGACTTTTACAGTCATTAAATCATATTTTTCTACATTCCAACCTTCAAACTAAATTCTTGGAAGACTCAACTGTTCAACGGAAAATTAAAAAAGCAAATTTAGATTACCGAAACACAAAGCGGGCTTACGAATACATTTTTTAATGGCTTTTAGATCAGTTGGGGAAATGCAATAGTCACTGCACTACTGTATGACCAAAATGGGAGACGGAATAATCACTTAATGAGGCCAATTGGAGCAGTGTAATATAGTAGTAATAAGTAATTTGTGATTCCATTGTCATGTAAATTAAACTTGAAACAATATACAAAAAAAAAAAACTAGACTCACAATAAACAGAAATAAAACATTTGAAAAAGAGGCTGGACAAAGCAGACGCTTATTTGGCTCCAGCCCTCTCACTCATTCAACACAACCCAATAGAAAACACTTACTACAGTACGTGCAACATTTTGGTGGAATGGGTTGACGTCTGAAAGCTGTGGATGTTAAAGTCCACCATGCTCCCTTTTTCTTATGGTGATGGTCTTGGTTTTATTCATGTCTATGTACTCGTGTCTACTTGATGTTTCTGTTGTACCTCTGATGTACGTTACATGCTTATGCTCATGTTCAGGACATAGAGTGTAACTGCCGATCTGACAGCAAGACTTGCCCAAGTCTGTCAAGGCGACCACAGCCCACAGTGAGTCACTCCTCTCACCTCTCCAAATAGGACATCATGAAAGTATCCTTGTCTACACCCACAGAAAAGTACATACACTCAGTACATCAAGACATTCTGACCCAGCACATAAGGTTGTTTTTGTTGCCTTTTGTACAAGTAGCTCTATTTTGCAGGAAGTATGTATTTTACTGAACACCACGTTTGTTAAATATCACCTTTAAGTTTTCATCGATAAGAATCAATGAATCCATACTAGTTAGTGTTTAATATAACCATATCATCCATCCATCCATCCATCCAGGATTGGCACAGTGGTCCAATCCCCAATGCCACGGGCCATGCCACACACACAGCATGCCGGAAGTGTTTGTGTGACTTTGGTCTGTGAAATGAACTACATGGATATAGATAGATTTAAGTTGACTTATTTTTGTTAATCCCTAAATCATAACTTATGTTGTCTCGGTGGACTTTACAAAAATTCAAACTCTGGTTATTCAATAATCACAAGCACATAGGAGCTATTTGTTTATGAGGAGCTAAATATTCATGAACGTGCATGTCCATAAAATGGAAATACGTACATACCTACTTACTTACTTGTCTACCTCATGTCTTTATGGGCTCTACATCTGTAGTCTCATTCCTGTGAATATCGAGCGCCGCTCTGAGCCAAATGAGAGTCCACTAAAATCAGCCTCAGGTCCTCTTCTCATGTACAGTGCTTTCTCAAGGTCATGTCCAGGCTTTAGTATTGTGATAGGCTGCTTATCTCGTCCTCCGGCCAGACCAGGCCACTCCATTTATCAACTCGTATTAGTTACAGCCATCTAGACGCTCTGAATGGACAAGTCAAGGTTTGTCTTAGCATGTTAACATGTGCACATACATTGTAGTAAACAAGATTCACAGCCCTGAATGATGAACTGTAACATGGGAAGGGATTTTTTTTTCATTGGGAATGATTGGGACATAATGGGCCATTGGCATGACAGGATTTGTAATACAAAATGTCTGGAATTCCTGGAATATATGTATTTTCGTGAGGATCAAAATCATCATCATCAATCATCTCTCTTCCAGATCAAATCAAAATATTTTTTTCGTAGTTTTATCATTTTAAACTTTTCTGAATAATTCTGCATCTGTCTCTCTCTATGGAGATACATTCCCATAATGCCTAACAAACTCAAAGTCTTCATCCCCCATTATGTCATAAATCTCATGTGGAATTTTAATTTGATATTGTGCTATGGAGATCAGCCACTATATATGTATACCTCTATACAAAAGTTTGAGATAAACAAATCAGCGAACGCTAACTGTACATCTTTTGCTGTGAATAAACTATTTACAAAAATGGCAATTGTCGATCCAGAATGGCGGTGTCACTCGGAGAAAAACATCTGCGTGTTAAATCCCCACTTGGAGGAGGGCTTTTGACGTCCCGGATCGGTGCACGTCACAATATAAAATGAGCTGTTTCTGTGTCTCTTCAGAATGAAAGAGAAAGATCTGTAACTAAAGCTCAAGGGAATCAATGAAAAAACGGCTCCAAAAGGAGGGAGCACATAACTCCGGTGTTAAAATCACTCCACTGGCTCCCTGTGGAGTACAGAATAAAGTTTAAAATTCAATTCTTCTTTTAGCATACAAAGCCATAAATGTCTTGGCTCCCCCTTATCTCCATGACATGTTAATGTCTTATCAACCAAACCGAGCACTGCGATCGCAAAACGCCAGACATCTGGTGGTCCCTAAGGTTTCAAAAAGCACTGTCGGTGGCAGAGCATTTAGCTACCAAGCTCCCCCCCCCCTCCCCCGCACGTTATGGAAGTAGACACTGTCTCTATATTTTATACCAGGCTTAGCATTTGGTTAGGCTGTTGTCCGGTCAGGTTTTGTGCGGTCTTGGAGTCTGCGTATGTTGGACCTGGTCCGCTGCATCTACCTATGTTCCAGGCTAGGCTAAAACAGTCCTCTTTAGTTAGCATATGGCTAGGAAGGTAAGACTCAGGGAAGGCTAAACTCCTTAGAGTCAGTCAAGCTGCATAGGGAGTCAGTTTGCTGAGAGAAGTATGGTAACTTGAGCACTATCCTCTCCTCCTTCCTACTTTATCTGTTTAGTATTATTAGGATTTTGACTGTAGTCTGTTCATTGCTATTCACCCGTTGTCCCATTGTCTGTTCCATGGTACAATGACAGGACCTTTGGACCTGGCCTCCTCCATCTACACCTGCGGACTGCCCGACCCGCCTGGGAGTTCTTCAGCACCGGACCTGTCCACATTCAGCGGCCGCTGGTCCACGTTTTGTAGCTTTGGTCCTGGATCTATAGCCCGTCCGTCCGTGAGAGCGGATCGCTTTCTCAATATGGGTCTCCCCGAGGTTTCTCACTTTTTCCCACTGGGTATTCTTATGAGTTTTTCCTTGCCGATGCAGGAGGGTCTGTTGGGCAGTTAGTGTCCAACTAGAAGGACTGTGGTGATGATCCAGGACACTTTAACATTCTACAACATGTATGGACATTTATCAACATGTGTTCTATATTCTTTATGTGTTTTAACTGTTGATTCTCTGATCTGTGTTGGTGATTTCAAATGGTTTTTTTAAGTCCTCTGAGATGACTTGTGATTTAGGGCTATACAAGAATAAATTGTATTGTATTGTATTGTATGTGTATGAAGGCCAAATAGCGCTGAGATCAATTAAATCAGAGAAAAGTGAAAAAGACTCTGAGCATCTGAATCAACCTTATTTCACCCTAGTTTTCCTAAATGAAGGCCTCATCTCTGGTATTGTTTAAGTCCAGGCTGAAAACCGTGTAATTCAACTGTCAGTAAGACTAAATAAATATAGTTTATATTGTTTTTTATATATTGACTTTTATCTCATTTGTTTTATGATGTTTGTAAATGTGCATGATTTTGTGTTTTGTAAAGCACTTTGGGGAGCGCATCTATCAATCAATGAAGTTTATTGATAAAGCACATTGACAATAAATGCAATAAACATAAATTAGAAAAGCACAATTATCTAAAAGTCTGTATTCTGTAAGAGAAAAAGAAAGGGCAGAGTACATGGATGAGTCATCAGTGGCGTCAGCATTCCCCTGCAAGCCACAGAGTCCTGTAACAAGATAAACGATGAAGAAGGGAGGTTGGTTACATCCATCGACAACACAATTGCCTAACTCTACCCCATCTCGGCTGCTCTCTCTGTCACTGTCTGCAGGTGTAATGTACTGTATAATGGAGCTTGCTCCACTAAGCCTCTTTTTATTAGTTTTCGTTTTATAGGGTGGGATTTGTGCAAATAATTTCCTGGTCTCCATACGTTTGACATGGGCCACTGCTCCAGGTTTTCTCATCCAAATTAGCACTTGAGCATCAAAGCAGTGTCTCTTGTACAGCATCAAGTTCAACCATCCTATTATTTCTTAAGGACCTCAGATGTAGATTGGTGGAATGTATATATTACTTTGGGCAATTACAGGTTGAATGTAACTTAACATTCTGCACCTTTCTGGTGGTAGCATAGAGATTAGGCAGGTGGGTAGCACTATATAGCCTTTATACTACACATCAAAGTAAATAATCCCATTATCATTTATTTTTAAGAGTTTTAATGAAAGAAGAAACCATTGAAGAAGAAACCACTGAAAAGGTCATTCATCTGTTACAAAATGATCTATATCTGTCAATGTTTGTGCGCATTGACAAGACAAGACAATAATAAAAATTCATGAATACAAGGGGACTCTAAACACACCCATTATGACTGTCTATGTGTCACTCATCAGCCATTGTCCAAGTTGTAAACTGCTTAGGTGCAATGGGGCTGGCTGGATGTTACTCAGAGCAAAGTGTTATGATTGTGAAAATACCCTTTCTATATTTCTGTTCTTAACAATAGTGTCTGTGCATTATGGATGAGCGTGGACTTGGTATTCACCTGCCGTTCTCAGGTCTAGCAGTAGCTACGTGTATGTGCTGAAGGTATGCTGTTGGCATGGTGCTTCTGGCTCTGGTGTGCAGTGCTTTGATCACATCTCCACAATGGCAGCCTGGTGTGATCCTACTTTACGCTGACAGTGCAAAGCTAAGTCATGTGCATGGCTACAGGGAAAAGGCCATAAGAGATGAGGGATGAGGCTTGAATAAGGCTGGATTAGTGTGATGGATAGGGCAACCAAGGGACAATAATACATTATAATAACGTATGTAGTTCATAGGACTGCTACATGGTCGACACTATCTTAACAAAGAAGGACTTCTTTATACACATCTGTTTATTGAATGTGGTGTTTGATTCCTGTTCATAGCATACATGGAGTACCTGACTTTTAAACAAAAGGCCTCCAGCTACAACACAAACAAGGGGTTTCACAGAACTTTCAAGATACAAGAGATAAATCTTGAAATATACAGGTGATCGTGGCCTTGTACATTTGACACAAGGCCTCCCAAAAGGTCTTCAACAGAATGACTGTAAACTATATGGCTTTGTTAATTGTTTTAATACATGCAAACAAACAGAAATGCTTTGTTTCAATTGAACTCACAAATATCCCTCCTTTAGTGCACAATGCAGGCGCAGAGTGAAAACAAAGGGAGGTAAATCAGATGGAGCATGAGGCTGAGTGTGCAGGAGGGAGCCAAGGCTGCAAAGCAGAGCTCCTCATCTGTCCTCGAGCAGACCTTGGGGGATGTCATGGTCGTGCCCTAATGGAGTGGCTATGTTGCAGTAAAAGCTTTAGCTCCACCGAGGAAAGAACAGAAACAACCCAGGCCAAACTGTCTCTGCTCCGTCACCGACTAACAATCCCCTCTCAAAACCTTGGATTCATTTAGGAGTGAATGAGTTCATTGAGTATCTGTTATCCATACTATTTTTTAAATATTTGTTTTAATTATTTGTTCCTTCTGAGCTTATAACAGTCCACAGTACACATTTAATACATACAACAAGCACCTATACATAAAAATCTAGCATCTAGGAACGGTATTAATAAAGTTGAACATTTGAGTCATTAGTTTACTACAATGTTCAAACTTACTAACCGTTTAATAGGCAGTCCATTTACAAGGAGCCAAAAGGGAAGAAATCTGCTTCTCCTATAATTTAATTAAAACAAAAACAAAAATATTTATATATGTAAATATGTATAGGTATATCTCTAACAAGGACCACAGCACAACAACAGACTGCAATTAAAATATGTCCAATTGGGTTAAGCTTTGTGATACCTGGATGAGACTGGATGGGGGGCTCAGGTAATCAACTAATTGAAACCGTTCCCTCTATCATGATGTTCAAAGTTGCATGAATGTGACTTCTTTACATTTTCATTGTTGAATAACTGTATCCTTTTTTTTGTCCCGCACGCCAGCCTCTAATGCACTGTTTGTAGTCTCAAAAATTGACTTATATCGTTTTAAGAAGCGGTGCGGTTGATCTGCAACACACTCAGAACACATGAAATCCCATTGCTTACTAAGCTCATCTTGCTTCTGACAGCACACATTGTTATTTTAAAGATTATCAAGCTACTTCAAACAAAGGCTAACCTGAATAACCAGTGATGAGTAGCCATAATAAGAGGGCATCATCCGGGCTTGGACTTGTTAAAATAAAGTCTATTTTCACCATGAGGACCAAAAACACCATTCGCATAAATAGTCTGTGTCTGTGAATTGTTCCCAATCTCCCGTCTGCCATTTTGGAGCTTTAAAAGAAAACAGCGAGAGCCTCAAAACTCAATGAAGCAACAGCAACAAAACAGTTGGCGGAATGGACCACGGAGCCAGTTGTCATGAGAACACAGCACCGGCTAAGGGAACAAGGAGGCTGCCTGTGTTCATTAGTTGAAATAGCAGAGCGCCTTTATGTGGATATAAAGCGGATTAATTGGATTGTGGTGACGTATCTGAAATGTGACACTGTTATGGCAGTTTATGAGCACAGCTTAACTGCAAAACCAGTCCCAATCCAGTTTGTAGAGGAAACTCTGGGAGGTGACAGGCCAATACAAACAGCAGGTGTGTGTATGTGTGTGTGAACTAATAGCATTGAAAAGGGAATATGTTGTATTTATAAATACGTGACATTCTAAAACCATGTGTTTTATGACCTAACGACCTCTAAGTGGGAGGCCAGTCCTTCTTATTTTATTTTAGGTGTCTTCTTGTGCCAGCAACTGGACAACAGATGGATTCTGCTGTTTGTATTTCACCCCCCTAGTCTTGGCCTGCTGACTTCTGCACTTTTCAACCTCACTCCATCAGGAGTCTGGCAGACGGAGGAAAAGGCTGGACCCTAGACCGGAAGCTGGCTGATAGGACACTCCCCTCCTTCCTGTTCTTTTTATATGCTCTGGCTTGGGGAGAAAGAGAGGGATCAGCCGAGGGCCAGAGAGAGGGACATATATAGTTTTAGGAGCACTCTTTGTTGGAATTTCTGTATCTGATTGTAAAGATAAATTAAATACAGATGTTAAACTTGGAGATCTCTTGTCTTACTCTTGCATCGACTTTGAACACGTCAGTCAAAGGGAATTATTGACTTCATTTGGTGACCCCGACGTGATCGGTGCAGGAGCAAGACAGAGATGAGCTCAGATATAGACTGGGTCCGTGGGCCGGGAAAATTCTCTCTTCTCTTCGAAAGAGGTAAGCGGATCGTTACTTTTGAAAATCTGCACATTGTTTTAAATGGAAGAGAGAGAGAGAATTCGGCTCGACGGACTGCAGCGTGGCCAGTCCGCCGTGATGGGTGTTCTATCGGACGCGATAGAACAATAGTCAGGTTTAGACGTTTTTAGCCTTGGGGGAAGCATGGGTCCCTCCTTAAAAAAACAGAACATAGATGATGAAAAGAGCCACAGGGTTTAGAAGTGCAAAAGAGGCACACCTTCTTAAAGTGCAGAGAGGCACAAGTATTAGTGAAAAAATAGGAATAGAATTAGAGAAATAGGGACAGATTTAGGGTCAGAAGTGATAGGATAATAAAACCTTCTATATCCCCCGGGGGGGCGGGAAAAAGGGTACAATTAATTTAAACAGAAAAAAGCCAAGTATTTAAAATGTGGATTCTGATACTAACGATCTGATTAATGAGAAAAAAGAGAGCCACTTGGCTGTAGTATACGAGTTTCATGTGAAGAAATGACAAAAGATCAGTCTGGGAGTTTTTCTCTTGTATTGTGATGTAATGTTTCGATAGTTACAGAGAATCAGAAAAAAAAAGATTCTGCTGGAACTCTCGATACATTAATCATGTAGCAAATGGTAATGTTTTCCATTACTGACGTATTTAAGGATAAAATGTAAAGTGTCGTTTGACGTGAGAAAAACTTTTACCACTGATTAAAACCTTGTCACGAGAAAAACGAGGAAAGTATTTCAGACTCCATGTTTTCCTTTGTTCGGGAGGCCCCTCCCCTTCTTCTTTCTCTCTCTCTCTCTCTCTTTCTGTCTTTCTCTCTCTCTCGTGAAGAAAGACATTTTTTTGTAGAAAATTACATTTATACACACGATAATGTTACTGACATGGAGTCATATGATCACAGAACTTTGAGTTAGATTATAAAGAGGCATTATTTTATTTTTTATCTCCAAGGCGTCTGGACAAGTTTTTTTCCCTACATTTTGGTGATATAAAAGTTAGAATGATTTTAGAGAGCATTATACTTTTGGAAAAATAGTATAATTAATCATTGGTTTTGTATGGTAATTAACACACTTGTTTGTGTTTCTTGTCTGTTTTTCCTGAGAAAACTTCTGTCTGTTTCATTTGGCCAAAATCGTCCCCGCCACAAGCCTCAACTAAGCGTCTACTAAAAGGGACCATCAGCGTCTCCCCCGTTTCACCCACAGGGGGCACCAAAGACAGCAGCATCGGCTGCAGCAGCTAACAGGAACTCTCGAAGAAGACTCCTCCAGCCCCATTTCTAACAGCATAGACAAAGAAAAGACCGCAGATTTTTTCACAAAACTGAGTGTCGACCCATCCACGGAACAGAAGGTGGCGGTAATGCGAAAAATAGGCCGCCAACCGCCGGAAAACCTAACAAGAAGAAGAAGGACACACACTGGTGTGCGTCAAAAATGAGACAAAGAAAGACATGAGAAAAGTTGTCGAAAGAAGAAGAAAGTGATTGAAAAGGAAAAGACATTATGAGAAAAAGTTATCGGAAGGAAAAAGAAAGATTGTTGAAAGAAGAAGAAAGAAAGTGATTGTTTAAAGAGGAAGAAAAAAGGCATTGAGGCAAAGACATTGGACACTTTGAGACAAAAGACATTGGAAGACGCCATAAGTAAAAGAAAGAGACATTAAAGGGCCCATATCACGGTTTTTGACTTTTCTCTGCTTTAAACATGATTACAATGCTATTTGGCCTTCATACACAAGCCCACAGTAGTTTATTCATTGATTCTGTCAATCTTTTGTAAAAGAGCAATCTGTCTCCTTCCCCAGCGTGAGGCACAGAAACGCTCGGGTCCACTTCAGTGACGAAAACCACACTGATGACGCGCATGACGCGCATGACCCCGTTTGCTTTGTATTTAAAATAGTTGTTAAATACTTTTGTCAAAACGGGGTAAACAATACACAATTAGTATGCTGTTTTTTGTCAAAAATAATAAAAATAAAAATAAATTAAAAGCCGGCGGGATGTGATTGACGGATAAAAACAGCGAATCAGAGCGCACAGGCTCCGGCTCCCGAGTCCAGCGTCTGTGGTCTGGTCTCGCGGACACCACATAGAGCTGCTGTTTTTATGCTTTTGTCAGCGCCTAAAAGTGTTAGGATCACGTCAACTTGAATGAAGTGTGTTATGGGTGTAAATATGTGACACACTATTTGGCCCTAAGAGGAAGAAAGCGGCTCAACTTTTTTCATCTGTTCATCTCATGGATCTATTATAATACCGGTTCATCTGAGACACTTCACTGAGACTGTTCCAGAACTACAGGGACAATGGAACTGGACTTACGCAAAAGCTGATCTGGAAACACGTTATTCCCACGGTAAAAGACGTAACTCGGACCCCCTCGATCTGTAAGTAGTGACGCTAACTCGCTGTATACTTCTGTAAACTAAATAACTAGGGTCTGATTGTGCATCGAGGACATAGGGCTCGATGTGACGGATTGTCATTGTTGGAAAAAGTTTATTCTTATGTATGAAATTACTAAGTACAGGTGATAAACGACAAAAGCGTGATGCTACGTCACCGGGCGGGCGGGGGGAGGCGGGCTCACAGGCAGAGGAGCAGACTCTTCTCTGGATCAGCTCGTTTGAGTCGAGGTGACGTCACCTCTATACAAGAGATGGCTCTAATATCACAAGCTTTGATTGTGGTGTGGTGTATCATACACATTAATATCACACATGTGCATAGGATTAAGTGTGAAACATGAAGAAAAGCGTGATATAGGACCTTTAACGGACGTTTGAGGAGGACGTGGCCGGGCTAAATGAAACAGACGGAAGGTAATATACAGACAGGCAACAAACGCACAGAGACATATTAAGTCATATTTACACATTTAGCTAGGTCATTCGTTCATAACACCACATTTAGCTGCATGAAAGAATACAGGACAATCGTTAAAATTAATTAGACTCTTGCTTTAGCATGAGACACAAGGAGATTAGAACAGCAGTATATTTAAGGTAGAGGAGCTCTATTATTGAAACTATTATTGTTATTTAAAGTTATAGACGCGGAGAAGTTTAGAATTATTGATTTTGACTGCATGATCTTGGTAATACGGATATTTAAGGCAATTTTCCAACCTCTGAACCGTGGCTCGTTAATCATTTAAGAACAATCACATGCACAGTTGAAACTGGTGCTAGAAAGAGAACTGCAGCTTTTAATGGACGCTGCATTTAGTACAAGAGTGGTTTGTTCAGACAAAAAAAAGAGGTCTGAAAAATAATATAGAGTATTTCTAAATCTTGGCTAAAGGTGATATTAGACCATTTTTGATGGCACACTAACGCACCACGGTCCATTGGTTGAAAATAAGGATGTAGGGACATTTTATGAAATCTTTTATGACATGTTTCTCTTCCAAATAGCTAAATTAGAAACAATTAGGACAATTATGTCTTTGATACAACTGTTGGCAGTTTATCTGAGACATGATTGGTGCAAGTACACACACATAAAACAATGGTCTTTTCTCCACATGAACGTGAAACAAAGGTAAAGTATTAAAGTTTGAGACTAATTTAATTTTTTTATGAATCCGACCTGGCTTTACTGAAAAAGAAAAAAAGAAAGAAGGAAAAAACATTTATTGCACGTGCATGAGTTTTTTTTAAGTAACAAGAGCTCATTAAAAATATAGGGGACACAGTCTGTGATAAGCCCGAGTACAGACCACGTGGTTTAAACATTAAAGTTCGAAATGGATCCTTGTAGGAAAAATCTCTTAAAGCTCTGCATGTTCTGCAGGCTCTGAAAGTTGCAACAATAGAAATAGCTCATGAGACAATTGTAATTGGACATGGAAAAATATAACAAAGTTAAAATTACAGGCCTCCTGTGTTGTCTATATGTTTGTGTGTGTTATATGTTTGTGTGTGTTATATGTTTGTGTATGTTATATGTTTGTGCGTCATGTCAAGTACACTACGTTGACCTTAACAAACTCTGGACCAATATACTAACGTGGGGAGGCGGCCTGTGTGAGTGATGCGAGTGTGATGTGAAATGAGGAGTGCTGAACGGAATCATGGAATAACAAATGTTTTCTGTAATGTTTTAATGTGATCATGGAATAATAATTTTTTGTCAACAGCACACGGTGTAAGTACTAGAGATTCAAAGATAACAAGCTTTATTGAACAGGTGTAAAAGTGAGAGTACTCTGGGATGAGTACTCTGAGAAAAGTACTCTGCGGAAAGTACTCTGAGATGAAATACCTTGCTGAAGGTATTGGGAGTCCCCCCCCCTCTGCTGTTTGTCCTGACAATGATTCGGTCTAACCGCAGTGAACGGTCATTGGGCGGAGGACAACTTTGGTTTGTAACTCACATTTAGGGGAGTGTAAAATTAGAAACATACATATTGTTAAGTCTGTATTTGGCTACAGCCTCCGCCCTGATGTCACACACCGTCTGTCAATGTAGTTATGTTTTGCCCAATTGGAAAAAGATTGACAGGCTGCACCATGCCAGGGAAAGTGGGCATTTTTTGTGTTCTAATGTTTCTTTTTCAGATGAAAGATAAACTGCACCTGCTTCAGGGATGACAGTAGTATGGATCATAAGGAAATGAGCCTCTACTTTGGCGCCAAAGCCCACAATATGAATTGAGGACAATCCGGGAGAAAGCAACTGGAGATGAACGGAACAGTAAATCTACACACACACACAGATGCATGTTTTATACTTGGCCCACGACCAATAGGGGGAGTATGGTAATGTTATTGTCATAGGTGGTCATGGTCCTTAACCTTCTAAATCATTAGAAAGAAGTGTAAAACATATATTTACAAGAACAAATAAATAATAGAAAGGGCAGCCTAAAAAAGCAAAATGGGAAAATTATTAAGTAATTTTCGGAGTTGCCAAAATGAAATAAAATTCTATATTTGTCCCATAGGGGGTCATTCTAAATTTAGTGTTGTGCAAATTCAAAAGGAGAAATAATAGCGCTTATAACATCAAGCAGATCTACTCTTTAAGATAATAGATCATATAATAGTAATAATAGTTAGACTAGTGAATAACCATCCATCCATTTTCTTCCCCTTAATCAATTTCTGGGTCGGGGGGGGGGTGGCAGTCAGAGCTGCACCCAGTACACAGAGCACCAGCCCCTCACTGATCCTCCTGCAGGTGGTGAGTCCACAGGAGTGAATAATCAAAATAGTTCTATTGTGGAAATAAGTATCAATAAGGTCAAATTGTTCTAATGACTAAAGTAAAAAGGAATCAAATAGAGTCAGATTTTAGATGTTTCTGTTTTCCACATCTGTAGGATCTAGTGCAGATGTGTTTATAGAGAGTAGTATTAAAATGCAGACATAGAACGACAGGCGTTAACACAATTTTAAATCTAAAAATAGCTCAAATATAACATTGCTTTTGACGCAGCCTCTGAGCTGCTCCATTGGAGAACAGGTTAAATGTTATTGTTTATTACAAACAACTGATGTATTTACACATATTAAGTTTGGGACAACTCTTTAAACAGCTATAAGCAGCGGACAGAAGCCATGAATGTGCTTTTGTTTATTAAATAATTAATTTCATAGCCATATAATCGTAGAGAACGGTTTTAAAATAGTATTAAAAAATAGTGAATAGTTTTAGTGCATACATTACAGACGAGGTTGAAGAAGAATCAGAATGACACAGCAGTGGTCATCAAATAGTATTGAAGGAATGGTAAAAATGTGGTTTGTTGTGTGTTGTTTGTTTTCTCTGTATTAACTCTTCACAGATATCAAGCCGGAACTAAGCACAAGTATTGATGATAAACGACGATGTGGATTGTGACCTAATTTTTAATCAGGTCAAAAGAGGGAAACTGTTGTATTTATAAATACATGACATTCTAAAACCATGTGTTTTATGACCTAAACGACCTCTAAGTGGGAGGCCAGTCCTTCTTATTTTATTTTAGGTGTCTTCTTGTGCCAGCAACTGGACAACAGATGGATTCTGCTGTTTGTATTTCACCCCCCTAGTCTTGGCCTGCTGACTTCTGCACTTTTCAACCTCACTCCATCAGGAGTCTGGCAGACGGAGATGAACCGGCTGTTCATCTCCACCTCAAGGCCTCCAACCACACGGTGGATGACACAGAGGGAAAAATTCTGGCTCGGGAGAAGAATTGGTTTGAGAGAGGGGTGAAAGAAGCCATTTTTGTGAGGAAACAAAAACCTTCTCTTAACAGAGGAGGAGGGTTAAGATTTGTTTTGCCTCGCATCTATGACGACATCCTAAAAACAACGCCCTAACTTGGGACAAGGTCAGTGACATGCTAATGAGTTAGGAGGGGTGAGACCTGCACTCCACTTGAGCATCCCAGCAGACAATAGGTCTGTGACATGCTAAGGAGTTAGGGTCGTTAGCCTCAGCAGGGTCGTTAGACCTGCTCCCTTCTACATCAAGCAGACCGTAGATTGTTTACGAGTTAGTATCAGGATTAGGGTGTGGCTAACCACACCCATAGGTTATAAATCTCCAACGCGCGGTCCGAGAATTCATTCCCTGAAGAAGTCCCCAGGTTGAGGACGAAACGTCGGGAAAACTTGCTAAGAAGTACAGATGATGGGTGAGAAACCTTCCTTTGCTTTGACTAATCCCTGTACGACTGAGGGCTTACACAAACCTATAGTTTCATATTGTTTTCTCAGTTTCAGCGATGAGTTTACGTAAAGAAAATGATAAATGATCCGAATAACAAACAAGACTTTTTGTCGATTCATTAGAACATTTTCAAACAGAATCCTTTATAAGATTTAAGAGAGATTAAGATGCACTTTATTAATCTCACACAGGAAAAATGTACATGTCACGTTTGGCAGGGATAGAAACATTCAAGATTGTGCAAAAAGTAAGAATGTGCAAACAGGACATATTATGTAAAAAAATTGGCAATTAGAAATTGGAAATAAGAAGTGTCAACAGTAGTGCAGGTTTGATCAGTCTTAATGCAGTGACTTAAAGTGACTTGTTGTACTTGTTTTAAAGACTTCCGGCCATATGAGCACAGAGTGAAGCCACCATCTCCTGTCACTGTCTTCACATCAGTGCCAGAGCCTGCAGCTTTAAGTTCAAAATGTTCCCAAAAACATGTAGCCTTCTTTCACATGTCATCTTATGTCTCCAACTATCACAATGGCATTTTATTGTGAAAGACAGTTCCAGAAGATAGCCAGCTCTTGGTATAGCATTGGCCAGAGCATTTCAGTCAGTGATAACAATAACATTGGAGCAAATAAGCAATTATTTGACAGTGAGGCCCCTCTATATGCAGCCCCATCTGCTCCCATAATGCTCCATGCACTCATCGCCTCTCATAGGCTCATCTTCTGGCACACTGTTTCCTATCACAGGCAATCAGCAGCAATTATGTTCAGATACTGAAATCTTTACAAACCAGCTTATGTAGTGTGTAGGCTGATATATGTGAGTATGTCCGCAGCAGCATAGTTTACTAGTTACGAAAGTAATACATTACTCTAATAATTTGTAATATACCAATAGGGTTAGGGTTAGTAATATACAAGGGCGTAGGTTTGCGTGGGGACCATGGGGACATGTCCCCACCAATATTTGGTGAGGACTAAAAAGTCCCCACCAAAATGACATGATGTCCCGGGACCCGGACGGTCCGGGACACATGTCTTCCGTTTGTGCACACGTCGCGCCTCCTCCTCGCCTCCAGAGCAACAGCAGCAGCAGCAGCACGTGACCCGTTCCGTTCTCTGCAGTGATTGGCTGTCTTCTTCAGCGCCAAACTGAAGCACTGAGCGACTGTTTAATTTTTAAAAGTTAGCCAGCGTGAAGCAAGTGTTTTTTTTCGTTCCCTGAGCGTTGTAGCACGTGAGTAATCAGAGGAAAGTACTGTAGATCTATTACCATTCAAAGTACTTACGTTATTTCTAATCTGTCAGCGCACTGTTTAATGTTCCGAGGAGCTCACACGGCACAGAGACAGAACAGAACTGGCTCCAATAAAGAAACAGGTTGGTTGAAAGGCTGAAAAAATACTTATTGTGCTCTTACTATCCAAAATGTATAAGTGGGCGTGTTGTGTGAATCAGGATAAACTAGTGATGAAAATATTCCACGGATCCACGATTTACAACCTTTATCTGCTGATAATGTAATTTCTGTGAAATGTGTGACAGCGGGCACTTGCTGTTATTTGCTCTAAGCACATTCAAGCGATGCACTCGAATGTGCACGTCCTGGTGCAGCTGCTGCCGCTTTGTAATGACAGCCGCGGCGCTCAGTGAAAGCACAGCTCTAACATGGTACCGAGCTCGGACCATATGCAGACAGAACCATGTTGCAAGTGCGGGTCTCCCTCGTATCTCCCCCGTTTCTCCCCTGTGTCTCTGACATGTCTCTCCCCTGACTCTTCCCAAAGCGCAACCAGCGCTCCCGAAATTAAAGCTCGGATACCTAAATTTTCCATTGCGTTAACGATGCATGCTGGTTGTGCGCAAAACACACCACAACAGGTCATTTAAGTTTTTATTTTGCATACTTGAGAGCCCTGTGAGTCATTACTTGCCTTTTTGGGTTGAGAGTGGAATAAAAAAAAGAAAATATAGAAAAATCCACACTGTTACTTATTGCCAAACTCTTGTTAACTCATTGTATTGAGAAATACTATGTAACTTTTGACATTGGCCAAGTTATATAAATGATTCTGCAGTTCATGTATATGAATGTCTGTTTTTGATTGTCTATACCTTCTTATATAATTTAGAAAAAATGCCACCTCCACAAAAAAAGATAAAAGATATCAGGAGCTTTTTTAACAGTTGGAAAGTAAGTAAGAGAAAGCACAAGTAATAGCAAATTATGAATTGTGATGATTAATCTTCTGTTAACATACATAACTGCTTCTCATTCAGTCTACAGCTGAGTTTAGTATAGAGATATCTCACGTGACGTCACGATGCCTCGAACTCGCGGGGCATCCGCCATACTGGAGGACAAACAAACGCTGTATGATAGTGGCGTGCACCCGGGACCGCATAAACATGTTCAAATTTTTTGCCGTTTTTGGCTGCAGCAAAAGGAGAGACAGGGAAAATAAGTTGTGTTACCGACTGCCAGCCGTCCTTACTTCACACAGCTCAAAAACAGAAGAAATCTCAAAGAAACGAGAGAGAAATGGCACAACCATACGCAACAACAAAAAACTAATAGCCACCAGAGCGCCCGAATATGCTCGGATCATTTCATTTCTGCTAAGTGAAATCAATTTGATGGCGGATTTAGTGTTATTCCAAAACAAACAGAAGTTTAAGGATAAAACATATCTGTCTGACTGCAACGTGGGGTTGCTCCATAGACTGTAGCTTAGCTTGTAGCATAGCTGTTATATATTTGGTCTCACACAGGACCTCACCGGCTCACAGGGTATCTGACTTACCGAAGGCCAGCAGACATGTGAACGACTGAGCCGTGCTCGAGGGTGCCCCGTACTAGTATTTATTAATAAAATATACGGCTCCTCACAGTAGACGCAGAAAGCTCCATTGATTTGAATGTAATCTCATTATTTCCACCGCAGTGTAGCCACACATAGATCAATGGTGTAACAATAAACACATTAAATGTTAATCGGAGAATACATTATACATATACATTCTTAATACACGTGCACAGAGGTTTTCAGAATTTTCTGTTCACGTTTTCATGAAAAAACACTGTTTTAATGCGACAATATGCGACCGCGGTAAACCTGGATGTAACGATAAACATTAATAATACATTTTAGGATGCATTTTCAGAGGATCTGATTCATGAATTTAGGTTGAGTATATATTTGGGTCACTAACTGCTGAAGTTTCAAATTCTCTGTTCAGTTTTCATGTAGTTCGAGAGAGTTCTAGTTTTGAACGTCCAGTTATAGATAGCAAGCAGGGCTGTTACTCGCCGAGGTTGTCCTCCAGTATGGCTGCCGTGGCTGCTAGTCACGTGACCGTAGGATCCCTCTATATAAGGCAACACACTATACATAGTTCCCACAGACCAATGAATGTCACATGACCTCCTCGGAGACGCCATCTTTGATGGCACGCTGCTGTGTTTGTGCATTCCATTAAACAGAAGAATGAGAATAAATGTAGATATTCAAACGCAAATTGGAAAAAAAGGGCAACTTTTGAGCAAATAATTGTATATTAATACAATGGCACCACAGTTTAACGTGCTACGGACATGTTTTACATATTTGATCAAATTATGCAGCAAAAATTAACAAGCAATGCAAACATTTCTCAAAAACTTTAGATTTAATACCAGTTGGAGCTCCATTTAATTATTTTAATTATATTAACAATTAATTTAATTAATGCTAATGCCACACGGACACTCTGGATTGCTGTTATTGTTTATTTCCGCGTTTTTGACCGTATGTTTTGGTGAATGGTGGGCAACTGATTTTTCCAGGCGTAAAGAGCAGTTTATTTTATGACACAGATCTTTTTACAGAAGCAATGCTGTTTGTGAACATTGTTTTAGCCCACCATAGAACTATTATTATCTATTTAATACATTTACGTTGCCCTCGAGAGCCTCGGACGCGACACCGATCCTCCTCATAATAAAGTAATCTAACGCTAAATAATGAAACTCTCAAGTTACCAGCTATCAGCATACACAAGTTAGTACTGAGTAAATTACGTCTGTCAACACATTATGAGATACGATACGCACCTGACACAAAGTGCTCCGAGCATATTCTTGCGTGTTTTGAGGGAGTTTCTTGCCTGTTTATCTTCGCAAGCCATAACCTCCGTGGTTGTTCTGACAAAAGCTTAGTCTTCTCACATTCATGAAGTCTAATGATGGGTATACTGTAAAATCCAAGTTTAACAGAACCTCCGGCACGATTTGAACATCCATTGACCCAGCAGGAGATGACCATTTTCAACTTTATCACGACATTAACACGTTTCAGCTTCTTTTTCTATTGTTTTGCCCACAGAATGCCAACACAAATGTCGCCGGGTCGGCAAATCCCCGTATGTAGTGACGTCATGTGGGAACTATGTATTGCAAATATAGTGTGTGATTACACCATAAATTCTGGGGGAGAAACTCTGGACCCCGTGTCAATGGGTGTAGACTCAGGTCGTAGTGAATGTCCCCACCAAGATTGGAACCAAACCTACACCATTGGTAATATATTATAAGGTTAGTAATAATATGTAATATATTAGAGTTACAATCAGGTGTACTCAACACGTTCAGTGCTCAATTTACAATTCATTTGATAAAAAAATAAAAATTAAAGGCGCTATACCCGTTTCTGCAATGTTTGAATGTTTAGCACCGCCCCCCAACTCGCTCACAGGCTTCTCATTTCCCCTACGCTCTCATAACACGGAGCCACCTAGTTTTATTTGCGATCTGATACGTATGCTAACATTAGCATTAGCACAACTTCTTGTAAGCTGTACAACAATCACCGATGAAATGGTACAAAAGCAATGCACTGCTAACACAATATATAAGTTAAAGAATACCGCTAGTTTTGCGTCCGAATGTATTAATTTAAACATTAGAATATGTTCTAATATTTAATTATAATTTATTATACAGCTCCTCACAGCAGCAGCACTCCATTGACTTGAATGCAATTCTTCCGATCATTTTTTCTTGATAACAGAACTCTCAAACCAATAATGACCACAGCCCCAATGCAATCTCTTTTTGTAATTCAGGTGTGTAAAATACTGCCATTACTTTGCAAGTACAACAAGCTATCAGCGCCTGTCACTACATTGTGCAGTTTTTCTGCACACTTGTCTGTGTAGAGAAGCTAGTGCTAGCCACGCTCAATAAACAAATACATATCTATAAATCAACACCATTAAACGTCAATCGGACAATACAGTACACATATACATCCTTAACACACATGCACGGACGATTTCAGAATTAGCAGTCAACGTTTTCATGACAAAAATACTGTTTTAAAGTGACAAAAAGCGATCGCGAAAAACCCGGAAGTTACCATGAAACAGCTAGCTAGCTTAGGCTTACCTGCCTAGCACGTTTCGGTGAAACCTTTGGGAGCTAACGATTTTATTTGCAGTCATTAAATAAATTTCTAATTATAAGGGTTGTCTAATATTTGTTCAAATATGTATATATTTTTTATTTTAGAATTATATTCAAATTTTGAAGTCGAAGCCCTGGTGTTAAGCAGCGCTGTAGAGGCTAGAGGACGCAGGCTGTTCGCTGCTTGTTCTGTGAGCGGAGGAGAACGAGCGTCCCGCTAAGACTCTGCTCAGCACTTTTCACTGCCTGAATTTCATACACAGTGGAATCAATGACCTCAAGTTTTCAATTAAATTATGTATTATGATACAACTTGTATGTAGTAAAAAGCATTTTTATGAACTACTTAGAAAAAAAATCGGGTATAGCTTCTTTAAACATTTCATTTTAATTCAGGCTGGTGCTCTGTGAGTTGGATGCAGCTCTGACTTCCACCCCCTGGACCCAGATATGTATTAAGGGGAAGAAAATGGATGGATGCATGGACAATTTAATGCAATCTGTGAGACAAAACAGAACTGAGAACAATGCCACTGGGACAGTTAGTGTTGAAGACTATCACTTAACCTCTGGGAACACCAGCCACAGTGGGGCGGCTGCGGCTGTAAAGTGCCAAACTGCCGTTGTGTCCTTAGGCAAGACACTTCACCCCCATTGCCTAGAATGAGTCTGGTGTGTGTGTGAATGGTTGGTGGTGGTCGGAGGGGCCGATGGCGCATACTGGTCGCCTCGCTTCTGTCAGTGTGCCCCAGGGCAGCTGTGGCTACAGCAGTAGTTTATCACCACCGTGTATGGAGTGAATGAATAATGACACATGTGAAGCGTCTTTGAGTGTCCAGAAAAGCGCTATATAAAACCGATGCATTATTATAATTATTATTATCTCAGTGACAGCCTGTAGCTCAGTTACTGTGTAAAGTGAGGCTCGGCTGCACAAAGGTGTTCATAAATCCATCCAGGAAAAGGGAAAGAAAAACATATAAAGCATGTTTTTTTTTTCTTCCATTAAAAGGTGAAACTTGGGGATGTGTGATAAGCATCCCAGAGCCAATACAGAGTTACAGAGATACAACTGTGCATTTCACAGACCATTTTCATGGCTAATTTGCTGAGCCGCACTCTGACAGCCGCTGTAAGTGAATAAAGAGGTGTCTGAGGTGAAACAATGAAAACCACAAGACATTCAACACCATTGCGGTCTGCGTTTGAGTTTCTCCACCACTTCTCCTCATGAAGTGTAAGCGCAGGATGGTTGCTTTTGTCAAGTAATCTTGTTTGCATATAATCTGCTTTACATACAATCATATTGAAAAGAAACATTTGTTTAAAAAAATAAGTGAGGTTATAATAATCTTGAATTATCTACTTTTCAGCATCAAACATTGCATTCTAAATACAACCACACAACCAACATAATTCTAATTTGAAAGCTAAATTGTTCAAAATAATATTTTGTCAGGATTCATCATAGGACGGGCTGACAGTAGCACCCTTGGGAGACATCAGACACAAATCTAAGCCTGCACCATAGCCTTCGGCTGTCTACAGATGCCTTGACTGCCTTGCTCATTGCAATATCCCTCCTGTTGTAACCATGTCTGGAGTTAATGAATAAGGCCATCTTTGAAGCGTCTTTGTGTATTCCTAAAAAAACACTGATAAATCAATGCATTATGTATCATTAACTAACAAGTATTTGTGTTTACTCTTTACTGTTATGGGGAGAGAAAGTTTGTCTAGTTTGTAATAGGCATTGTGACTGCTATAGGAGCATTGGTAAGAATGCACTGAGTAGAGATAATTCAGACAATCTAACATAGTGCTCTCAGTGCACCTTGAATAAGCAAACTTCTAACTGGCCCAAATTAGCAGTCAATTAAACCCAGAACATGCGCACTTGTGATTGTACTGTAATCTACATGTCATTCCACAGAAACGCAAAAGAGGTCTGTCCTTTGACGTACTTTACACAATTGTATATTTTTATAAGTTTTATAAGTTCAACAAAACCATGTGAAATGTTCTTTACTCTGATGCACACTGCTGTTTTCTCGTCCACATGATCTTTAAACCTTCCCACTTATATTCACAGCATTGCGAGGGGTTTGGCTGTGCTGTCTGTAGTACAGAACCCTGGAGCAGGAAACTGTCTGTTGACAAAGTCTGAGCTGCTACCTGCTACAGTGGTGCAAGAGGAAGTGTCTTTGCAGCAGCTGCCAGACTAATTAGCCGCTCACTGAATTATGCATCAGCAGAAGTGTCATGGTGTGTTAGAACCAGGTATGTACAGATAGAGGGAAGAGCTCAGCAGACAGCTGTCAGACAAAACATCAGAGGTCTGAATGCCACCACATTAGACGTCTGAGAAATAAGTAACATCTCACGTTTTTTGATTGGATTTCAAAAACATATTTGATGCAGACGTTTTCACTTAATAAAAATACTTATCTGACATAGAATACTGCAACGTTTCTGACCACTCGAAATGCACAAGAATACAGTTTTAGTAAACACCAGCCAGACACTCAAAGCTTTACGTTCAGCAATATCGTTTGCTGCAGCTCATTCCTTCCTGTCCGAAGAGGCATGGTCCACTGTCGCCATTAATGTCAGTCACCTCAGGCTGAGCTCAGAGCAGCCCCCTGTGGTCAGGAGCACAGATGGTTACGACTGCACTGCTCTCTGCGCAAAGCTGTTGCGTCCTCATGACCTGTGAGAGGATCTATAAAACAAAGTATCACATATACATTTACAGGCTAGCTGGGGTACCAAGATGATTGTCATAAGATATATATTTGCCTAGTTTATACATTCTCTTTGTTTATGACTATCTTGATGGTAGTAGCATAAAAGTACAACATAAAATGCATTTTTAAAGTTTTTGCTTGATTGCCATCAAAACACGTCTCAAAAGGAGTGCTCAAGAATCAAAATGTAATCTGTTGGTTAGTGTGGCCTGTATTGTCACAGTGTGTTTCACAGAAGGTTCGGACTTTTAATAATGAAATAATGTAAATGGTGTTCAAATATGTATTGGTCACTACACATCATGAAGTCCATGGAGCCCACCAGAAAGGTCAGGGACAAAGTTGTGGAGAAGTTTAAAGTGGTGTTCAGTTTTACAAAGATTTTCCCATCTTTGTCAATTTCCCAATAACTCACAAAGCACTGAGCCATCTGTTTTTTAGAAAGTGAAACCACTGCAAACAAACCATTCACCTAAAATGTCAAGCCCTATAACATACAGAGTCTGAATCTCTGGAGAGTCTTGATATTTGGGGAGTCTGGATTGTAAACTAGGAAGTAGCTACAGAAAAGTGAAACACTTTTACAAAATGTTTTATCCCTTATGTCAACAATTTCTTTTAACAAAGGTTCCAAAGATGTGACAGCCCTGTAAGTGAAATTCTAATCCAACAGTGTACTAGCCGCTAGGCCAGCACAGGTAACATGCAGACTGAGGCCTGCCAGACAATATTTTTGATTTCTAAGTTGGATGTAGTTGCCTTCAATAGGAGACAATGAGGAGTGTAGAGGATTATGGTTAATGCACTGAACAGAGGAGGACCAACTGAAGTTTTTTATACTTATATTGGTATGCACCTGAACAGCCTCGGTTGGGGAAGGTAAGCTCTAAAACAGCAACACATCAGTGCAGAGTCTGCAAACTCATCCGTTGCTTAATTTTGCATTTTGATGATAATAAAGACGCTTTACATGTCATTATTCATTCTTTCCATACAAGGCGTGAAAAACTACCGTGTATTAACTGCCCTGACAGAAGCGAGGCAACCAATATGTGCCATCCGCCCCTCTGACCACCACCAACCATTCACACACCAGACTCATTAGACAATGTGAGTGAAGTGTCTTGCCTAAGGACACAACAGCAGTTTGGCACTTTACAGCCACGGCCACAAGTGGGTTTACAGTATAAACAGTATCATCAATATGCAGTGTATAGGGTAGTGAACCTTTTTGACCCATGGCACACCTTTTCCATTGGAAATAACAAATACACAATGCACCTGAACTGTACAGGTGGGTAGGAGAAACCAGAGTATCCGGCGAATATGCAAACTCCACGCAGAAAGGCCCCTTCTGGAGGTTTAATCAAAACCAGGATCTTCTTCTCTCCTGAAAAGCACCTTTGCTAACTGCGACTGTGCAGCCTGTATATTGCCATATTTGTTCATTCATTCGGTCGAGCAATTTTGTATCTTTTTCAGTAATAAGTAGGCTTTTGTCGCAGTGTTTGCATTATTGCAGTTGTGCAGAAGTACTGAAACGAGTGATTGAAGGGATAAACTCAAACCTCAAGGACTAGATTGCTATTAGTCACTTTATTCTCCCAGGACAGCTGCTTCAGTCAGTGTCGCGCGGATCCTTTTTATTCTGTGCGGCACTGACACGCACGGAGACAAATACAAGAGGCCATTATGAAAGCCAGGCACATTCACCACCTCTGCCATTGTGTACGATAGACAACAAGCCGAGAACCGCATAGACTGTCCTACATAAACTAAATAAGTCTGATAGAGTTCCCCTTCCAGTGGCTCCCAGTGGTCACCATTGTTGATATAAGGCAACTGGATTAACCGGTTCAAGTGTATTCATGATTTCATTTCCATGCATGCCTCCAATTCAAGCACATAAAATATTAAAAGTATCCATCTCAAAATGCCATGTTTCAATGGAATTGAATATCTGGTCCACTTACATGGCTTGGCATGCATGGCAGAAAGCATGTATCTTTGAGTATGTTGCTACAGCACTTATTTACAATCATTTTGATACGTGGTTGATTAGTTGGTCAATGGCTCTTGCTTGTAATTGATTTGTTGCTTGGATTCCCCTGGTGGGCCGCGAGGGTACTGCAGGGGGCAGCGAGAGGTCATCAAAAAAAAAAGTTTTATATAATTATTATATGTTAAATTAGTAATATTTTGTTCTTTATTTGACTTGAATAATCAAATTAAAAGTGGTAACAATAAAAGTGGTAAATATCTGAGGCAAACATGAACAATTTACAAGTGCAGGAGGAATGGAACAGACGCGATAAGCTACGAGTGCAGATTCAGACAAAGACAGGAACAGTGCAAAAGAAACGACTGCACAGTTTATAAGTTATATATATGTTGGATATAAGTTAGATTAGAAGTTAGTTAGTATGTTAGATATGCAACAGAACTCTAGTCCACAGTCTCCGCGTATATCAGGCTCTTTTGGTTCCTTCGAAGCTTGAAGCTATCTGCTCCATAGTCCCTCGTCCATGTTCCCTGCAGCCGCTCCGTGCTTCCTTCCAAAACACACACATGGACCAATCACAGCAGAGCTTCCTTGCGGCGACCCTTACGTAGTTAGAAAATGTTGATGCTGCGCGGCAGGCAACGTAAAGCCTAGTGTATACTCGCACGGCGCGGAGCTTACGGAGGTGACGTGACGTCACTTGCGCAACGCGTTCACAGAATATTGAATGTCCTTTTGCGATATTTTGACGGGGACAGAGCCAAAGTGTTGACGCCTCATCTCGCCTCAAGAAAAGCCAATATTGCGGGTGCAACTACTCTCACTAATTATAAGTTTCTTGTTGTTGTAATTTCACATCAAAATACACCTGTATATCGTTGAAGAATTCATTTTATCTGTAATTCATTATACAATAATATATTGTAATTAAAAATAGAACTTGGTCTTGCATATGACTGTGATTTACATGTGATAAAGTTCCATTAGAAAATTTTCAGTCTAATCTTTTTTTTTTGCTTTAACCCCTGCTATATCGATGGATATCGGAGCAGTAAGGAGCAATGGTTGCTACAGTGGCGTTCTCAGGGACCATGCCTATTTAAATGCTTGGCTTGATCAGGGTACATCTGTTGGTGGTTTGATGGTCAGGAAGACTGAAGTGGCTTTGAAAGTAAAATGATAATGTGTCTATTTTTTCTGTGAATGTATTATTTTCACTATCATCAGACTGGTCTGGCAGTTGTGTTATGACTGTTTGTGCTATCAGCATATGTTATAACAGACAGAAAGCGGACTCACGTTTGGCAGCCCCTCACAGAGTTGAGTTTGTATCCTGTTAGCGCCCGGTAAACCAGATTATCTGATGAGTGAGTGTCGGTGGTAGGTCCACTCCAGTAGAACGTGAAAGTGTTGGGAGCTGGGCCCAGAACAAAGAGACTCTGTAAATCTGTGAATGGGACATCGGCCATCACGGACAGTAATCTAGAGATGGGACAATATTATCTGCAGAGGAGAGTGCTCAGCTGTAGGCTCACTCTAGTACCAAAACAAACATACCAGACAAGATATTTTATGGAACCAAATACTTATGTTGCAGTTTTCAATCACAGTGATGCAAGTTGTGATACAGTGTGATCTTTTGACAGAGCACAAATTTAAAGACCTTATGCCGGGTTTAAAAAAAAAAAAATGTGGATATCAAAATTGCATGACAATGTCAATCTGAAAAAAAAATCCTATATTTTATAAAAAGAACGTGTTTTTCATGAATTTAAGCTGTCTATGCCCTAACCTGTGTGTGACGTCATAGCGGGTTACGCCCATGCATTGAAAACCATGGATCTATGCCACAGGACTGCCTTTTCTCTCTTCTCTCCACTGATGCCAAACACAATACTGCACTCTACAGGTGACAATTGCTCACTACAAATTTCCGTTTGAGAGTGAAAAAGTGTGTGAGGTGGAATTTGAACCCCAGTATCTGGATTGGCAGTCCATCAACACAACCACTGGACTATCTCAGTGCCAACGAAGAGTCACAATCTAGTATTTATGTCAGACTCGCTGTACACGGCCTTGTCATCTTGAATATCCGCGAAAAAAGAACGAATACCAAATTGTAAACAACTTACAGCGTTGAAACGTACCCACTCTGACGTCACCAAGGGCTGTGAAGTTTTTTCGTCTCTAAGGGCGTTGCTATGGGGTTATTTCGATTTGGGGGGATCAGACAAAAAAAACAACAACTGATTTTGAAACCTTTAGTAGTTCTCTTCTAATATAAAATGGTATTAAAACTGTATTTATAAATCAAACCCGTCATAAGGTCTTTAACTCAGGACATTATTATCAATTCGTATTCAGCTTTGATCACAATCACAAAACAGTGATGCTCATTCATGCAACAGCTGAATTTACACTTGTCTCGTTATTCAAATTCATCAATGGCCTGCGCAGGCGAACGCAGGCGCGAACGCAGGCGAACGCAGGGGAACGCAGGGGAACGCAGGCGAACGCAGGCGAACGCAGGCGAACGCAGGGGAACGCAGGCGAACGCAGGGGAACGCAGGGGAACGCAGGCGAACGCAGGCGAACGCAGGCGAACGCAGGCGAACGCAGGGGAACGCAGGCGAACGCAGGCGAACGCAGGCGAACGCAGGCGAACGCAGGCGAACGCAGGGGAACGCAGGCGAACGCAGGCGAACGCAGGGGAACGACAGGCGAACGCAGGCGAACGCAGGCGAACGCAGGGAACGCAGGCGAACGCAGGGGAACGCACGAACGCAGGCGAACGCAGGCGAACGCAGGCGAACGCAGGGAACGCAGGCGAACGCAGGCGAACGCAGGGGAACGCAGGCGAACGCAGGCGAACGCAGGCGAACGCAGGCGAACGCAGGCGAACGCAGGCGAACGCAGGCGAACGCAGGCGAACGCAGGCGAACGCAGGGAACGAGGGAACGCAGGCGAACGCAGGGGAACGCAGGCGAACGCAGGCGAACGCAGGCGAACGCAGGGGAACGCAGGCGAACGCAGGCGAACGCAGGGGAACGCAGGGGAACGCAGGCGAACGCAGGCGAACGCAGGGGAACGCAGGCGAACGCAGGCGAACGCAGGCGAACGCAGGCGAACGCAGGCGAACGCAGGGGAACGCAGGCGAACGCAGGCGAACGCAGGGGAACGCAGGCGAACGCAGGCGAACGCAGGCGAACGCAGGCGAACGCAGGCGAACGCAGGCGAACGCAGGGGAACGCAGGGGAACGCAGGCGAACGCAGGCGAACGCAGGCGAACGCAGGCGAACGCAGGGGAACGCAGGGGAACGCAGGCGAACGCAGGCGAACGCAGGGGAACGCAGGGGAACGCAGGCGAACGCAGGGGAACGCAGGGGAACGCAGGCGAACGCAGGGGAACGCAGGCGAACGCAGGGGAACGCAGGCGAACGCAGGCGAACGCAGGCGAACGCAGGCGAACGCAGGGGAACGCAGGCGAACGCAGGCGAACGCAGGAGAACGCAGGCGAACGCAGGCGAACGCAGGCGAACGCAGGCGAACGCAGGGGAACGCAGGCGAACGCAGGCGAACGCAGGGGAACGCAGGCGAACGCAGGAGAACGCAGGCGAACGCAGGCGAACGCAGGGGAACGCAGGGGAACGCAGGCGAACGCAGGCGAACGCAGGGGAACGCAGGCGAACGCAGGCGAACGCAGGGGAACGCAGGCGAACGCAGGGGAACGCAGGGGAACGCAGGCGAACGCAGGGGAACGCAGGCGAACGCAGGCGAACGCAGGCGAACGCAGGAGAACGAAGGGGAACGCAGGCGAACGCAGGCGAACGCAGGCGAACGCAGGCGAACGCAGGCGAACGCAGGCGAACGCAGGCGAACGCAGTGGAACGCAGGGGAACGCAGGCCAACATGTTTGCATGGATTTGGGGACCAATCACAGAACAGGGAGGGGCAGCATGATGATGATTATGGTTACCAGTCCTTTTTGATTGACAGCATTTACTGTGCAGGCAATCAAGCATAGAATCTTTTTGTTAGTTTACAGATCCAGAAGATAGTGCGAGTCATACGTGTTTACATGTATTTCAGAAAATGGTTTTGTATAATGCTCTTGAAATACTCTTTTTTATAACAATTATTTTAGGAGCATGACTAAGCCCCTTGTAATTGTGTCATTTCATATTGTTCACAAATCCATCTGCTATCAGTATGATCCTTTGTCCGTAAACTATTTGACAGCAGAGTTCTGAATGACAAGTTCTAATGCAGCAGTGGTGGTCTCCTGCACAAGCTGGACTTAAACCTTAAGGTCATAGCTGCTCTTGCCTCAGTCTTTTTCACCTTTGCGCCCAGTCTGGGGATTCTCCATCATCAGCACACAGTCATTACACGGTCTTCTGTCTAATGGACATCCATAGACAGACAGAAGATAAATTGTAAATACTCCAAATGAAGATGGTTTGGTGAGAGAAGATGATGCAGGAGGGTTGGCTCGCTCATCCGGGTTCTACATTGATTCGGCTGTCAAACTCCCTTGTTTAATTTCCCCCTCAACAACAAATTGCTTTCTCATCAACACACTACTTTTGATATGGCATACACAGAAAATATATGTTTTATTCTACCAACTTCTAAATGGGATGTTGTGAAATATGGAATGTCAGTTATTGAGAAAATCTGAGTAACGTTGTGCTGTGTTTTACTACATCAAATCTTGTGTTCAGCCTATAACTTCAAGATGGCTCCCTGATAATAAGCTAACAAATCTCACTCTCCGGGAGGTGCAGTGCAACACTCTTACTCTGAAATGTGCTGGTGCAGGTTGGCCATCCTCATTTCTCTACAGACCAAGTGGTGTTACTGTCCATCTCTATGCGGTTCCATTTGAATCCATGAGTGTGTAGCAGTAATAAGTGACGTAAAGAGTGTTCCTGATTTAGGGAAGCGCAGGTGCAGTCTTCAATCTTTTTCTGAAGCTAACTGTTTGTGAAATGAAGTTTGTTAAAGTTCAAGGGAATAAAATGCCCCCATTTGTATTCTTCTATGTTTATTTTCACAGACCAGTTGTCAAGATTATCTGTGATTTCATTTTTTGATCTATTTTATATAAAACACACAATGTGACTATGGCCTGTGAAAGGCGGTATATAAATGAAGATTACTCATTGCTAATTTCTATACTGTTCTAATCCTAAATTGACGAATAAAATACATTTCTGATATTTAAAAGTACAATTCCTTCTTGTCAAATAGTTACTACATTGGTATTATTATAACACATTTATATTTCCTTTTATAAGATAAGATAAGAATTCCTTTATTCGTCCCACAGTGGGGGAAATTTCGATGTTGCATCGCACATATAGGACAGTAGTAAGAGCACACAGGGAGCACACACAATATATACACTATATACAAATAAGTAGTAGCTATGTTTCTTAACTAACATAACTATCTGTAGATGCTGAAAATGCTTCAATACCAGTCAAAATATATATATGTAGTAGTGCAGTTATATACTGTACAGTTAAATAGTGCAGGATAAAATGTATATAAGTAAAGTGTCATTGTTCTGTGACATCCTGAAGTTGCGGTATGGCACATTGCACATGATTTAAGAATTTAATTAATTACAGATGAATGAAATTTACAGGCTCCTCAGTTCTTATTGTACAGTCTGACAGCAGCAGGAAGGAAAGACCTACAGAACCTCTCCTTCACACAGCGAGGGTGAATTAGTCTGTCACTGAAGCTGCTCTCCAGAGCAGAGAGAGTGTCCTACAGGGGGTGACAGTCATGGTCCAGCATAGATGTTAGTTTGCTCAGGACCCTCCTGTCCCCCACCTGCTGCACTGTGTCCAGGGAACAGCCCAGGACTGAGCTGGACTTCCTGATGACCTTGTCCAGCTTCTTCCTGTCCCTCTCTGTGATGCTGCTGCTCCAGCAGACCACACCGTACAAGATGGCTGATGCCACCACAGAGTCATAGAAGGTCTTCAGGAGTGGCCCATGCACTCCAAAAGACCTAAGCCTCCTCAGTAGGTAGAGGCGACTCTGGCCCTTCTTGAAGAGGGCGTCGGTGTTATGAGTCCAGTCCAGTTTGTGGTTAAGATGAACACCCAGGTACTTGTAAGAGTCCACTCTCTCGATGTTCTTTCCCTGGATGTTCACTGGAGCTGGAGCGGCAGAATGACGTCTGCGGAAATCCACCACCATCTCCTTGGTCTTCCCCGCGTTGATGAGGAGGTGGTTCCGCTGACACCATTCCACAAATATAATAATATAATGATGTTGTTTAGGAATGTCATGGACTGAGGCCCTCCCCATTTAAAAGCATAGCAATAACAGGTTACCTGCAGTTCATGTAAGGTTTATTACTCGCTAAAATACCCACAGCCCAAAACACTGTGCTGGATGAGTATACGTTTGTAATTGGAGACATAACTTATCACAGATGTTTCCCCATCCCAATCCTACGGAAAGTGTTTTATCAAAGGCCTCATAGTGCACGATGCACTGTTTTTCAAACCTCTGACTCTTCCAATCTCACAGATTAATGAGTGCTTTATGCAAAATCTGCCACAGAAATGCTGGACCCTTTCAGCCCCATGAAACAGATGTATGATGTCCTCACACTGCACTGTATTTGACAATATTCAAATCAAAGTTTAGTTGGAAATGTTTCTTCAATGCCACATGTTTGAAATGTAATACTGTAATTATAGTCAATACTGGCTCAATTTTTACTCAAGAAAGTTGAATGAACCACAGAGATTTATTTTGGATTCAACACATATGATGACTAAAATTATACTATTATAAAGGTTGCTGAGTGCCAGGCTTGCATCTCCACAAACCTGGCTCATACTGCCTCCTGAATACGTGTTTGCATGTAAATGCTGTTCCTATGGCTGCAATATAAATCTTCCACAGTATAATTTTGACTTCCCATTTTCATAGAATCTTGCAGATGGTGAGCTTCCTTCAGAACATCCTGTCACTACAGATTGAACACAGTATTTTCATTAAAATAATCACCACATGGTAGCATAAATCACAAATAATATATATTTTCAAAAGTTACAGGTATTTCAAGAACAGCTATCACACATCATTAGTGTCTGTTGGTGTTATTATTACTTAGTCTTTTGCATGCAGTGCTAAAATCCTCCTGGAGTTTTTCTCTATCAGATACTGTTCCTGATATCTTTGCTCTTCAAGGGCACATGTTTATTCTATGTACCTTGTAGTGCGGCTGACTGCAGGCAATCATGCCCTGCTGTGTGTTAGTTTGCATATCATTTCAGATAGACTTTCACTGTCAACACGAGCATGAGATCTTCCTTTATAAAACACAGAGGTAGGCGATGCCATAACAGTCAGGTTTGCATATTCAAATGAAAGTAGTATATTTTCTCCTTTTTTTTAAGAGCATGTTTTACTGTAATAATCAATCAAGACATTTAAATGTTAGTTGTTGGATACATTAAACATATACATCCTTAACACACATGCACGGAGGTTTTCAGAATTATCTGTTTACGTTTTCATGACAAAAATACTGTTTTAATGCGAGAAAAAGCGATTGCGATAAACCCAGACGTACGTGTCGGGACATTTTGGACACATTTGCAGAGGATCGAATTATGGATTGAGGTTGAGTTTATGTATGAATGAGTTTATGTTCAATGGTGGAAGCCCTGTTGGTACTTATTTTCCGATAATGACCTGCCTACTATACATTATCCCTTACTGCTTAAGACTTCTGTTTGGAAAAGGTTAAATATGTTTGTATTTGTTGAACTATTATCTGGGGTCACATATAAAATATGGAGATGTAATTTACTAATTTAAGTTGAATGTTTGTATTTTTGTTTTTTTTCTACTTGACACTTTTGACTGCTGGCCCATGAATTTCGCTGCAAAATGGAACAATAGTTTTCATACATGTCGGTTGGAAATCTTCTCCTCTCGGCCGTTTCACCGATTTGCCTCAAAATCGCTCCACATCATCTCAACACATGTACCTTGAAAATGACTTCGGCAATTTTTCATCTGTGAAACGTTGTTCGAACAGCGGAGCAGCAAAATGTGACCTTTTTTTGGCCGTTTTTGACAACATCAAATTTGCTCCCGTTTGTACAAACAAAGTCTGATTTGCACAAAACTTGAATGGATTGTTCAACTCCAGGGTTTAAGTCAGGTGAAAGTGAAATATTTTTAATTCGCCCATTAGCGCCCCCTACAAAGTTTTACATGGGGAGCCAAACAGCTCTACTTAACCTATTAATTACAATTTGACTAACATTCTTCTATGGCTACGGGGACAAATCATCACATGGCGGCGCCACCTCCTTTGCGCGGTGCTGCGTGGTACAGTGTAGTGCGGGGCGGCTTGGTGCGGGGCGGCGTGGTGCAGGGCGGCTTAGTGCGGGCCGGCGTGGCACGGGGAGTCGCGCGGTGCAGCGAGGGCCGTTTGACGCCACTTGCGGATTTAATTTTAGTTGTCTTTCCATCTCATCTTTAGATTTGTTCATTCATAGTTTTATTTGTTCTCACTATAGCAAGTAAAATGTAGAGACCATTTTTTGTTTAACTTGCCCAGGGCTTTGTGACATCCAACTTATTTAAATAAGCATAAACAGACAAATGGCGTCTTACTTCGTTCAATGGATTTAATATTTGAACTGTGTCATATTTTAATAAATGGATCAAAATGCTTTAAGAGAAGTGCAGGGGGTGCAAAGTAATTATAAGTCTTAAATGGAAGTGTCAGTTATTCCAAGAGAGAGGAAAGATGGTGTTCGCATGACGATGAGGGGAAGATTGTCTTATCAAACTAAAAGGCAGAACTCACATAATGCATACAGGAATATACGTCTGCTGGGGTTGTCTTTGCAGAGTATTGCACCGATGGGACCCTTTTCCGGGATTGAAGCACACTGACACGTTTAACTTTATCAGGTAGAGCAGAGGACCGCCGGGTATTTCACACAGAATAACCATCATGTATAGGGCTGTCTCCATCATCATGTGTGCACTGAAATTATACCTGGCTCCTCCAGGAATAAAGCTATATGCAATCTGGTGAATTGTTATTGCTTTTACCTTTTTAAAATGATAACCCATTTATATACCATAAATTATACTTTATACATTATTATTGTAATTTTTGCTCGGTTAGATCAATACATGTATTATTTGGTTTTTTAGATTTAACTGTGAGGTTTCACTTCCCTCCTTGAATCGTCATCTAACCTCGCCCTGCTGAATGCCTGCAATGATTTGTGTGGTGCTGCTGTTGTAAAGTGCAAAACTGCGAAACACTTCACCCACGTTGGCTGGAATGAGTGGTGTGTGTGTGTGTGAATGGTTGGTGGAGGTCAGAGGGGCCCCAGGGCAGCTGTGGCTACAGTAGTAGTTTATGGAGTGAATGAATAATGACATGTGAAGCCTCATTGAGTGTCCAAAAAAGTTCTACATAAAACCAATACATTATTGTAAGATATTTTTTTCTTTTTAATTTATACTTGATTAAGAAAGGGGCAGGCACTGTTCTGCTCCTGTTAATTTGTGTCTCATGACTACTCATATGGGAAATGTAATTGTAATATATTGTATATTGTCATTTCCACATTTTAAATACTTAGATTAATAATGCATAACTTGAATTAATATATTTGACACTCTGCAGTGTGTCACTAAAGCAACATCTGTAGACAAGTAGCTGGATAAAACTAGGCCTATGTAATTTCATAAAACACATTTTCGGCAATAACAATTTTCAAAGACACCTTTCACAATATGAAGACAGAAACCCATTTCCTCATCGTTCTTGTCTGGGCTAATTAATTAAAACTAGGCTAATGGAAAAGCATATTGTTTCAGAGATATCCTTTTAGGGAGTGTGATAAGTTCAGAAGGACTAAATTGAATATACTAAAAAGGCAAACGCAGTCATATTTTTCCCCATAAAAAAAAGGCGTTTTTCTGTGTTGAGAGTGAAGCAGTGACATGTGGGAGTTCACGGCCTGTGAGTGACACATGTCATATATCTTTACAAACCACCCCTTACATGCACCAAGCACATACATGTCAGACATTATACTGTATAAACTGCCTTTTAAATGTAGTGATATTAATATCGATCTGGGACCGATCTGAAACTGTGCTAACGTAGTTTTGACTTGCAAACATGATATTATTGACATGCAGTATATAGTATTTTTTGAATAATATGCACAATGCAATACATGTTTTAATATAATATCCATAAACTGGATTTACTAATAGGATATTTACCTATAGAATGCATTCTGCTTTGTTAACGCAAATTATCAAGTCTTTTTTATCAAGCTTTTGTTTAGCTTTTGACTACAAATAAATATGCAATCCACCTGCTGGGGTTTAGCTAGACATTTTTGTTCCTGGTTTCATTCAAATAAAAGTGTGCTACTTTTATTCCAGAAATGTTACTATATGAAAAAAATATCCAAAACCAGTTACGTTTCACCTCACAAACTGGCAATACAAATGAGAAACACATTCTGCTCTATGTTGCTAAAGCATAATGTCCATTATATTAAAAAATAATAGTAATACATAACGACACTTTAAACTTTAGTTTGGAAAAGGGTGAATGTGATTTTTACAGGTTTAACTAATATCTGGGGACACATTAATAATATGGAGATGTCATTTAAAATAATAATCTTTTATAATGTGCATTTGAGTCTGGATAATAATGTGTATATGACTTCACTTCAAAAATGCTGTTCTCAGTGTGTTTCTCCTTTTTATCAAGTATTATTATATTTTTTTCTTAATCTGTTGTCACTTTGAAAGTCATGGAAATATCTTTGTAGGTTTCCCAAAAAAAGGAACACATTTTTTGAAAACTGTTGCTCTGAAAGTTGAATGTGTGTTGAAAAGAGTGACTGATAGAGAAGGACAAATTATTCCATTTTTTTTTCCTTTGGGCATCTTATTAAGCCTCAAATACCAAATAGGCTCCTGTACAAAGTCTGCGAAAGCCCCGTGAAGGTCTTTGTTGCTGAACCCGAAAATTAAAATCAGAATACATTTTCCAAGCTTTTATCTAATAGATAAGAGAAGTACATGATCATATTTCTGCAAAACTGTGTGTGTGTGTGTGTGTGTGTGTGTGTGTGTGTGTGTGTGTGTGTGTGTGTGTGTGTGTGTGTGTGTGTGTGTGTGTGTGTGTCTGTGTGTGTCTGTGTGTGTCTGTGTGTCTGTCTGTCTGTCTGTCTGTCTGTGTGTGTGTGTGTGTGTGTGTGTGTGTGAGTGTGTGTGTGTTTGTGTGCGTGTGTGTCCTAAAGGATAAGCAATCTCAATATATCGACGGCATCTGACATGTTATTAATAGTTGTAGAAGTAGAAGATAAGTAGCGAACAAAATAGAAACAGGATTGAATTAGTCTTGACAAAAAGAATATCACATCATTTGACATTTATTGTGAGTGCAATGACCTCACTAAAGGAAGCCAGTGCTGGACAGGAAGACACTATAGGTTTAAATGTGATTAAAGATAATATTGTCAGATGTCTGTGCTCTTTGAAAGCAGCCGCCTATGGTTATATTAAGTCACATGAGACGTTCTGAAAATTGCATTGCTGTTTTAAAAGGAATTTATCATTTATCAAACTCCAAAGTAAGACAGTGTTGTGAATTTTACGTTAGGAGTGTGTATGGATTGTGCTGCAGACGTTCATCTATGCTATTGATATGCAATAGGGAATCACTTGAGATAAAGTGATTTTGTTTCCAGACACGACCATACAGTACACCAGTTTAAATCAAATCAAAATCCAATTCATTTTATTTGTATCGCCCAAAATCACAGCAACGTCCCAGAACCGCAAACACCCAACAGCTGGGGACCAGTCCTCAGGTCCAGGAAATCCAGGGTTTCGAGTCCAGTGCGATATGGAACAAACAAAGGGACAACGGGTGAACAGCAATGTACAGACCACATTTAAACATCAAGTCAAACTGAACACAAAAACAAGGACCGTGGATGTGACGGGTTAAAAACAGTTTAAAACATGGACAGTTGGAAAAAAGAAAATAAATTGTATAGGAGTCTGGTGCATCAGGCTGTCATTCAACATGCATTCACAGGTGTAGATTTGTCATGGTGTGGGTTTTATTTTTGTATTTTTGTTTTATTTTGACATTGTTCTCTGTGGTTTGGTTTTAGTTGTACTTCCTGTCCTGTTTGCCCCTGTCTTGATTGTCTGCCCCGCCCTGATGTGTTTCACCTGTGTCTGTGTCTATATGTACCATGTGCTTCTCTCCCCTTGTTGCTAGTCCATTGTCTTGTCAACGTCCTGTCTTGTCTTGTTCATGTCTCTGTCTGTTTCCGTCCTGTTCCTGCTTCTGTATTTTGGATTTTGAGTTTTGTTTTTACCTTGGACTTTATTTTATTAAATCTTTATTTTGGCATTCTTGCATTTTGAGTCCTCCTCCTTCTCAGCACGTGACAAGATTTATATAATAATAACGTATGGGGTATCAAAAACAGTGCATTAGAAACAGTTGTGTATGTATGAGGCATTAAAAACAGTTCTATTCTACAAAACATACAGTACCATGTAATTTTTGTTATTTTGCTGAACAATAAACCCATCGCGCTGTAATCATCTCAGTGAAAGCTGTCATTTCTGATCCTTGTCTGATGAGCAATAATGGAACAGCCATCGACGCAGCCGTAAATGTCATGCTTTTATTCATGTGTAGTTTAATCATAACATTAATTATGACCCAGAGCAAGTGACACGCAAGGCAGCTTTCATGCACAGCTATTCAATTGTTGAACGCCAAACACAAGCATAGGCCCTTGCCAGTATGAATCCCATTTTAAATACAGTATAGGCATTCAAATTACTTCAATGATGTATAAAAATCAACTACATACTCTAGCTTATTCATTTACATTTCTTCAAAATCTTTCAGTTGATGAAACAGAGGCAGAGTTTCTGATGAATCGTCTTTGTATTCAGTTATTTTCTTTTAACTGTAGTGATCCACTCTATAGAGCATCAATAATTCAAATGGCTTCAGTGCATCCAGTCAACGTGTACAACTCCATACCATCTAGTACAAATGCAATTAAACATTGATTGTGTTCCATTTAGGTTTCTCTGTGCTCAGATTGTAGTTCCCAATTAAAAAACAGCATATTTTATTATTATGAGTATTAAATATGATTTTCGACTGGTTTGAATAGCAAGTTGAGATGTTTCCCATCTGATATAGCCGCTGGTCCAACAGCACGTGGTTGACTTATGTAATGCACAAAGACACCATCAAAGCCTCGTTGGTGGAGATTCAAAGGGAAAGACAGCGCCCCCTGGGACACAGAGTCAGATGGGAGAATGCAAGTGCGTTTGAAGCTACAGTAAATGAGGTGCTTTGCTCATTTGGAGCCGAGGAGGCGAGCACACATTCTACCTGCACATGCATAATTTCACTGCAAGGACAAGTGCCACTTCACCTCAGCATGATCCACTTGTGTAGACTAACATGGACCTTACGGCGGGAGCTGTGGAATGAATTGTGTGAAGGCCTGAATGATTATCGTACAAGATTGTTCATGCAGTTAGAAAGAAACGGGGACAGGTCTATAAATGTAAAAGAAGAGGTGAACACATGTTTGGAAAGAGACTAAAGTCACCTTGAGTTGCCTTGTATGAACTGTGCTGTACAAATAAAATGTCCTTACCATGTGAAATATTTTTGAAAGCTGTTCAATAAATGTGATCTAAGACTAATTTATATTTGTATAAACTTAACTGTAACAGCTGCTTAAAACACAAGGTCACGTCTTAAATGTATCAAAAATCCATTGAAATGCGAAAAACAAATTCCACTCAATGCCTCATGTGACAAATAATTTAAGAAAAAGTGTTTTAATAATGTCCCATGTCTAGCTTGTTTTCATCAGCTCCTAGCACTTTTTTTCTTGGTTGATCCTGTTTTACATTCCATTTTACCACTGTGAATACTACATCTGTGCCAAAAAACTTTATAAGTGTGATTTATTTACTAATCTTGTAGTGCTTTTACCAGTCTGTATCTATAGATGTGATTTACAATCAATTCCTTTCTGTGTTTCCTTTCACATTGTCCTAAAAATTTAATCTAATGTAATCTAAATAAAAGCAGTTGACCGACTGGATCATTTGAGCCAGGATCATTCCTCTTCATGTTGTTTTTGTAATCAAGTCACTCCTGCCTCTTGACTGAACATGCATCTATACAGTTCAAATGCATGTGAGTCCGCCCCAGCTCCATCAGATGCTGACTCTAAAATAAAATAATAAAAAAGAGGAATGAAGGGCAAACAAGGAAGAGCGATGGAGGGCAGCGGAGGAGCATGGCGCTATCTGGAACTGCTGAGCTGTAATTTACTTGAGAGACGACAGCAGAGATACAAGCGGCAGTCCCAGACGGATAGCTTGTGGTTATGAAGGGAGTGGGACATCCGTTATCGGTTGCCTAAGTGACACGCCGTCTTGATTGTACACAACATCACCACAGTTCTTCAAAGACCAACGCCCACTCGAAGAGAAAACTGCTGAATTCTGCTAGAGTTAGTCTTCAATATGATTCTCTACTTTTTCCACATATATCGCTCAAGCATTTTTAATCTATTGATTTTCAACATAAAATCAACTTTTATGTTCTTTTTTTTTCTTTATAGATACATTCCGCATTTTCTTATTCCATCATTGTCTCCTTGCGGCCCATTCATCAGAGGGCCACTTGAGTTATTGTTGACAGAACAGATTTTAAAAATGAATAACATTTGGGCTGTTCTGGACATTAAAAGGTATTCAATGTCCATATTTAGTTACTTTGTGCCTAAAATAAATGTAATAGCTTGAATTATAGCATCACAGCTACGCAATCGCCAAATATCAGGGAGGCAAGGCAGAGGGATAAATAAACTTTTCTGCCCAATCATTTTCTGATCAATTAGGTGACCAGAGAATAAATCTGTATAGGCCTATATATTTCTAATAGAAAAGATTGACTTTCAAGAAAATAAGCCGTAATGGAATAAGGTTAACATTGTCCCACAAAAGCATGCATAATAATTACTAAGGATTAATAATTAGGAGGTGCTAACAAACATAAATGTGAGCCTCCGTATCACAGTAGAGCTCTCTGTCCCGGCAGCGACAGGGCGGCCCGCTGCAGCTGGAATTGGGCTGTCAGGCACCGGGCCACGAGCACCAATTATCGGAGTGGCAGCTGCTGATAACTGCCAGCAGACAAAACAGCAGCGTGAAATATTACCCTTCTACAAACCACTTTTCTTGCTCTGTACCTCAGCTTCAGCACGGAGCTATGTGTCCTCCCAACTTTACTTTGAAATTGAACCACCAGCTGACCAGTCTGGTTTTAAAATGAGAGTTTTTTAGAAGTATATATTGTGTAAACTAAAAAACTGATCCAGTTTTGGTCCAGTTAAAGCAAACTTTGGTTCGGGACTGACCATGAATACGTCCTTAAAAACATATCACAAAACCAAAACTTCCTGGTATTAGACATTTTTTAAATTCAAAACAATAAATCAGTGTGTTGTGGAAAGGCGGAGTGGATTTGTAAAAAGACAAATTACAGGTTATTTAAGTAAATTACATGTTAAATTAAGTTGTTTACAGAAGATGGAAAAGAGAACTTTCTTTCTGATCCCCACAGATAATGACAGTTTGTTGCAAGTTTAGGCCAAAGCAGTCACAGAAAATGTACATTCTTCATTCAGTCTATGTTTATCAAACAAAACATTATCATTCTTGATGTTTCTAATGGAAGAGGACCATTATTTCCATTACTCTACTGTACAGGCAAAACATGTTTGAAGGTAAAACCAAATTCGACAATGATCCTTGACTTATCATTAATTATCCATGGTTTTGAAGTTAATGGAGCAAAGCTTGCCTTATCTTTAATTTAAAGTGAATTAAATTTAGAAAAGATGAACAAAAGGATTAGCGCAGTTCTGAAGGTGACCCCTCCGCCTGTTCCAGCGCATGAACTTTTCCCTCTATATCAGCTCACTACAGGCTGTCAGACAAGAGACAAGAAGCCGGGCTGTAAAAAAGAGCCGATTTATCAACGGGTTATTAATAATATGTTTAGGAGAAAGCCGAAAGATTCAAACGCTCTGCATGGGCATTCCGTTCAGCAGACCCAGGGTACTTTTTTAGTAGGGATGGGTATCTTTCACAACCTGCCTATACAATACAAATCGCGAATACAGGGGACTTCCATACAATACATTATAATTCTAGAAAAAACTATTTCTAAAACTGATATAATTGGTACACGTTCTTCTTTTGTCCACGCCTCAGCCAGAAATGTAGGATTTCATATTAATAGCAGTTACAGGATATACAAGCAAAGAATTGAAGGTACTTTCTTTGATTCAAGATTCAAGAATTTACTTGCCATTTGAAGTTATTCACATTTTAATTTTTTCAAGGTTATATTATTGTAACTCATTACACTGGACCTAATCTAATGTAAGCACCTTCAGCAGGTCCAGAATGCTGCAGCTCTCTTGCTCACAGGAACATGTATTAGAAAGCACATTACACCTGTGCTGGCTACACTTCACTGGCTCCATGTCACATTAAGGGTTGACTTAAAGATTCTGATGCTTGTTCAGCCCCTGTATATTTGACAGAGATGTTATTTCTGTATGTTCCTGTCAGATCAGTGAGGTCAGAAAACCAGCTCTTTTTGAACATGCCCAAGTCTCGTTTCAAAACTCGAGAAGATCAGGCTTTTGGTGTTGCTGTTCCCAAACTTGGTCTACCTCTGTGCATTAGAGCGGCTCCTTCATTGTTTTGAAATATAGTCTAAAGAAACATTTGTATTCCTTTTTAATACCCTTTTTACATTGTTAAAGAAAACAACATTAAATCACAACATTTTAAATTTAAATGTATTCCTTAGAAGTGTTTTTTATTCTTTATTTTTTATTATCTCTTTCTGACTGTTGCACTGAGCCAAAGCAATTTCCAAGTCTGTGACTTCCTGTTACTTACGTGGCAATAAAAAATATTCTGATTCTGATTCTGAAATACACACAAATGTTGTGTGTATTTAATTTCGTTTTCTTTTGTGTCTGTGAAGAACTTTGGGTAGCAAGTGTTGTTGTAAATGAGCTTTACAAATAAACCTGACAATGACAGTGGCATAGATTATAGATTATAAGAAGCCCCCTACCTACCTACTGTATCATATCAATCCTCCATCTATTGAAGATTGATTGTTGAACATTGTCCCTGCTTCTGTTTGCAAGGAGTGGGTCTCTGACAACTCAATTGATGATGACGTATAAGTTCATTTATCTTTGAGTATTTTTGAAGATGGTCATGTGTTTTGGTTTAATTAATAAGATAACAACAGAATGACACAGTTTATGTAAATGCCCCTGTCAGATGGCATGATGTCTCAGGTACCGGCTCCATCCCTCTTCTACCACTGGGCTTCCCCTGCTCTACGATGAGGTCAGGTCCTCATTATAATGACTTGGCAGCAAATGAGAGTGGAATTACTGGTTGTAGTAATCAGTATATGCAAAATGATTGTAGGTGAAAGACCGCAGCAGGGAGGCCAGAGCTGTTTCACTTAGTCTTACAAGAGCAAGAAAATGCTTTTTTTCAGCCTTTAAAAGCAGACACTTGACTAATCTCTTTCTCTATATATATATATATATATATATATATATATATATATATATATATATAAAAGCAAGGACAGTGACTCAGAGAACGAGAAAACACAGCGCTGGATCAAGAGCACATACTGTACCTGGTCCAGATCAAGTTCAGTATAAGCCGCCAGATGCCAAATGCCTTATGGCCATTGCATGTAAAGCTTTGTAGCCTGGATAACTCCAAGCTACATATATCTTTGGTGATAAGTAGCCTCTAAACCGTCCTTTCATTTCCTCACCTGGTTTTCAATGGTCCATAGATGTTTATCGGGTGCTACAAATGTCTATAATAGTGTGTTAACACAATAGTGCCATTCATACAAGTGAATACAACAGAATAGTGCGTCATTGTCCTCTTGCCGTCTTTCTGTGATTGGTCCCCAAATCAATGCAAAAAAATGACAGCCAGAGTTTACAGGCTGTTGTGCAGTTTGACCGGATTCGGACACACAGAGCAGCGGTTTTCCCAGGCTAGATGCTTTGTGTAATCCGGTGTGAAAAGTCTGTGAAGTGCAAAGCATAACGTCATTTAACATAAACTCAATGAACATTATGGAAACATGCAGGAAATTACTCTGGATCAGTCCAGCGAGTGTAGGATGGGTACGCTGATTTCAAACAAGCGATGGACACACACTGAACAGGAAAAGTATGCTACCTTTAAAAATGCACTCCTAACTCATTAGCACGTCACTGACCTATCTATAGTTAGAGTGATGTTTTTATAAAAAGGACATCGTCATAGATGCGAGGCAAAACAAATCTTAAACCGCCTCCTCTGCTAAGGGATGGTTTCTGATTCCTCACAAAAATGGCTTCTTTCACCTCTCTCTCAAACCATTTTTTGTCTCAAGCCAGAATTTTTACCTGTGTGGTTGGAGGCCTTGAGGTAGAGATGTGCAGCCGATTGTGGCCCACTAGAGTTTTCTCTATGATGTTGGTAAAGCCTCCATAAGCCTGTTGCACAGCGTCTCCTCGATGCTCCAGGTCTGCCCACGGCTCATTGTTGTTGTGTAGCGTTAGCAGCATAGTTAGCAGCTGCGTGGCTAATTCCTCACAGTTTCTGTCTACGGCTTGTTAAGCCCAAAAAATGCGCACGTATCTTGGAGTTGTGTCGGATCCACACCGGATGTATTCAGACCTGATTCGACTTGGACCAGAATTCGTTTGGAAGCGGACCGAGACTACCTAAAAAAGTGGGTCTCGGTTCTGTTCTTTGGTCCGGACCAGGATTCGTTTGTGTGTATTCAGACCTGCATAAAAGATCCGAATCAGAGTTCCAAACGAATCCTAGTCCGTTTAAAGTGGAGCAAATGTGCAGGTCTGAATACACCCATATATTTGTTGGTGTGGTCTGCCCACTGACGCACCATTGTGCATTTGGATGCTTGTTGTGCGTACACATGTGTACTGTTATGGGCTCGGAAGGAGCAAATAAATGAAATGAAAATTAAATGAAATTTTATAAATGTGTATAAATTGTTAGCCCTAGCAGGGTCGTTAGACCTGCTCCCTACCACATCGTAACAGACCTTAGATGTGTTAATGAGTTAGCCTAGGATTAGGGTGTGTCTAACCACACCCACAGGTTATTTATCTCCAACGTGCGGTCTGAGATTTCATTCCCTTCAAAATTCCCTTCAAAATTCCGAAGTACAGATGATGGGTGAGAAACCTTCCTTTGCTTTGACTAATCACTGTACACAAACTCTTTAGACTAAGTTTACAGTGATCAGAACACATGCGTCAGCAGTCAAGTGCAGCACAGAGAATACACCCACAGGTTGCTCACCAGCGGCTGTGGTTCAATCTGTTTGCGTCAGAAAGCTGTCGCCCCTCTGCATAGGTCTGGGGAAAATGTAGATGATAAATAAAGTTTGGATCCTGGCTCTGTCCTCCGCGGCCAGGTGTCGTCCTGTATGCGTGCAACCAAGCCTTGTTTTGTCCTGAGTGCTTCTAATTTTTTCCTCCTCGGCCCAGTCCTAAAGTGGAAAAGCATCCAAAAAGCACAGATGTAGTGAGGGATATTATACCTGCAGAAATCTGGATTCATGCATACAACGCCCCCCAAGTTAAATATCCAATTTCAAAAAGAAATTAAAACATATAACCATTTTAAGAAAAAGATTGATTAATAACAGTCCGTGGGAGCTGATCCCTTTCTCAACCTGTAAAAAAAGGATCTCCCCGAGGTTTCTCACTTTTTTCCCACTGGGATTTTTTAAGAGTTTTTCTTGTCGATGCAGGAAGGTCTGTTGGGCAGTTAGTGTCCAACTAGAAGGACTGTGGTGATGATCCAGGACACTTTAACATTCTACAACATGTATGGACATTTATCAACGTGTGTTCTATATATATATATATTTTTTTTTACGCCGACTGTTGCGATATAGGGCTATACAAGAATAAATTGTAATTGTAATTGTATAACTGTTATAGTCCTTTTTTTTATTGGTAGACATATAGATGTCATGAGCTCAAAAATGTAACATAATTTATTCCCCTGAGTTTTAAATCTAAGCATGAATCCATGTATTATTAAAAAAATCTGGGAGAAAAAAGGTTAGGGTTATGTCTTCAAAGCTGTCCACTAGTGACAATTATTAAAGCATTCTACTTAAAGATTAGTATGTTTTCTTCAGTTTGATATTTTGGAAAAAAACATATTATTGAAGGACTGATAAATATTACATGCTAGAGACAATATTTTACATATAGAATGTTGGCTCATTATGGAGGACTAAATAATGAACACTTACTTCAGAGGTCGAATCCACTGCTGTGATCTGAAAGCAAACATACATGGTTTTATATATACCCTCTAGCCTGTGACTCAGTGCCTGCTCTCCAAAGAGAATTGATAAACATCTGATAAAGTTTATACAGGGACTCGGAACAGCTACATATATTGACCAACTTAGCTCGAAAAATTGGGGCACTTTGAATGAAAGTCAAAAATGTGAAACATGAATAGAATAGAATACAATTTATTTTACTCCCCCCTGGACTGCCACCTTAACGCGGTGGGGTAGTTTGAGAACTCGAATGATGCTGGGAGCTATGTTGTCTGGGGCTTTATGCCCCTGGTAGGGCCTCCCATGGCACAGAGGTCTAGGGTGAAGAGTCAGGCAAAGCGCAATTCGGAGTTCACCATGTCTGAGCATCACAGCTTTGCCAGAGTCAAAGAGTTAAACACAGACACAGTGGAATTCACAAAAATATCATATCACACTGCTTACGCAGAACAATGTCAAAGCAGAGCAAGACAAATACATCAATTAGCTGGCTTCGTGCCACTATATGACAAGTGCTGACGTCAACGCAAGTTGAGCTGTCTTCTCCCAAAACGGGAATTAGTTAAAGATAATGTTTTAACCCCTCCCTGATGCAAAAATACAACAGAAAGCTCTGTAAATGATGAGAGGGTGGATTGACCGGACAGATCAGATGCGCTGTTCAAGTTGGTACCTATGTCCTTCATTATGTGCATAAACACTGTTCTTCACAAACCACAAGTTGAGTATATTTGTTTTCATTACAATTCTCTGATCATGTACATCTCATTGTCATAGCCATATTGGCTCGGATTATTCCAGGTTTCTAATGATTGTGTTCAAGGAATACTTCAAAGCTCCGGGAGTGGATGAGATCCAGGATGAGAGGAGGCTACGACTGATGGTAAAATCTCGGATCAGTGTGGTTTTCGTCCCGGCTGTGGAACAGGGGGGGGAGTGTGTGTGTTTGAACAGTATAAATGAGTGATATGAATGTGAGCTTTTAACAAATTGTGCATGTAAAGAATTGTATTTTGGCCAAATGTAAACTACATCCATGAATGTGTGTTATTTTTAATGTAATACCATTACATCAGCCTGCCCAGGGACTACAGGTGGAAACCTACGCAGACACGGGGAGAACATGCAAACTCCACTCAGAAAGGCCCTGGTCCGACCAGGATTCGAACCCAGGACCTTTATGCTGAGAGGCGAGAGTGCTATCCACTCAGCCACCGTGCCAGCCTTAATAGCAAAAAATGTATAATGCAATCAGGTGCAGACACAGTCAAACTCAATCTGTGATTTCCTCTAAATAAGGCTCTGTTGTTAGACTTTTGGTGTGATTTGACAATTTTGTGTCCTCTCGTATGTAAGAGGTGCTTGTCTCTTTTCTACACAACACTTTACAAAACAGTTCTGCTGCAGAAATGTCCCAGAATTGTGCTTTATAACGTATTTCATGAACCACTTTTGAAGTCAAAGTTGTTGGGATGACCGTTGTTACTGTGCTTTGTAGGTGGGAAATCCAGAGCTCACAGATGACCCTTGACAGGGCAGACAATTTTAAGTCTAAACGCTATATTATAACAGTCTCGGGAGAAAGCATCCTGAAAAATATTTTAAACAATCTACAGTACTTAGCATTGATGTTAATGAAAACCTATCAATGCAAACAAGATGGCTTCTGTGTGTTTGTATACAATGTTCAGCCTTCACGGTTGAAATGCAACAGTAATTACAGAGAGTGCTGTTGTGAATAGAGTTACCACAGCCAGAGACCACTCCTCAATGCTATGCACTACTCTGACTAAAGGTAATTTCCTAATAATGAGCTGCCACTGTATGTAATTACATTGTGATTTAGGGCTTGCAGTGGATGTGATAGGTGATATCTTTATACATGTTGCTAAGGAGACAACATGACCTTCACTTGAATGCACTTCAGTGACAATGAGGGGAAAAAAATATCTCTAAATATTATATTCTGTTTATAATTGCTAAGATATAAAACGATTTGGCAAAAGATATCAAAACATGACATGCCTAACTCACACCGAGGAACAACGGCACTGGTCTTTGAGTGCTTTTACTTGTGAGACCATATATTGACGCAGTGAATATCCATCTCTTTTGGGAAAGATAGTGTTCAGAATAGAAACACACTGTCTCATATACCGGCATTCCAAGTGATTGATTGATTGGTGTGTGTTCTTTGCTCTTTAATGCAATGGTTTCAAACAGCTGCAAGATATGCAAATTCACAATTCATATATAGCGTAAGCTTGGGTTTGGTATTTTACGGCCCTTAAGACAGTTCAGTTACTTTCTTCTCTCTAAACTTTCATCTGGATCTGTGTAGGAAAACATGTCAGCCAACCTTAAGGAATTCACTAAATGGAAGTGGCACTTTAGGGATGTATTTCCAGCAATTTTGTGTAGTGGACTGTGTCAAGGGAAACAGCAAAGCTTTTTGCACATAAAACGTCCCGCTCCACAGGGAGTAAAAAATACACAAAAACACAAGCGGCTGCTGCCAGCCAACTAAACTCTACTACCATAGCTTCTCGTAAGATCCAATGTTACCAAGCAAGCGATAGACCCCCACATGTAGCTGTGTGATCAAGATTCAAGCATCTGTGCATGGAGAATGGTTGCAACTCCTCATTTGCTGACTTGCCTGCCTGTTTTGCATTGTAGATTACTACTGTTAAAGGTCTGGAAACAAGGAGGAAAAGAAAATGATTTGTTCACAATCACCAAAATAGACACCAAATAAAAAACACCAAATAGTCATCATATCTGACATTGCAGTATATTTTACATAATGTGTAATTGGCGCACATATAATCAATACTCTAATAATTCTTGTCATTATCCCTTACTGTGTTGGTTGTAGACGTGTTCACTTAAGCCCCTCTCTCTCCTCTCTCTCTCTCTGGAGATGACTAAACTGACCAATCAATCACAGGCTTCGATTGACATTTTGTTTTCCGCCTTGCTCCGAGCACCATTCCCCCTTTGTGCGGCCGCTCGACCCCTACGCAGCGGACCAGGCGGACGACATTAGGCTTTGTGACTGAGCTGCCTGTATCTCATCTGCACTTGTTTTCCTTTCTCTCCCCTATTGATATCACACACAGAATGGCCTTTACGCTGCCACTACTCCACACTTCCTTCTTCTCTGCACTCTCGCTCTTACCCAGGCCTAATTACACAGTGGACAGAGTAATCGATATGGGGAGAGTGAAAGTCCCCATCCGGCGGCCAAAGGACCCTCCTACCACTGCTCACAACAGCCCTCTCACACTCACACTTGCCCACTAGTAAAGAATCTTGACTTTTTACAGATATTAGAACCCAACAAAGCTATTCCCCATGGCAGGCCGCTGCTGGATAAACAGGGGAAGTGCTTTTCGCTGTACCCTTGGGCGGTTCAAATTCATGTCTTCTAGCATAAGAAGGCATATGGGTATCTTTGCCGTACATAATGTTCTATGCAAATTTGAAAACATTGAGTCCTAACAAGCAGAATTACCATGCAGGATATTATTTTGCTGTTAGGCTGATGTTGTTTTGTGAATATTCTATTGTCAGCAAGGCACTCTACACAACTGTAAATGTTGTATTACTTCTGTCAAGTCTCATGTCTGAAGCAGATGCAGTTGATGTGCTTCAGCTGAAACCATATCACCATATCAGAAAAACATATTTTTCCTTATGTTAAATCTCTCTACTGCTCTGTAGGGTTTCGTGCAAAGGTGTTGTGCAAGTCAAAAATAAAAATGTTCTTAGATGAAGCAAATGGACCTGACCATTTCTGTGTTTAAACTTAATGATGGTCAAGATTGATATGATTGGCTAATCTAAAAACACCAAACAAAAAGCGACAGCCAATTATGTACTTCAGAATTGACTTCATTGTACAAAAATGCAACAGATGTTTTTTGGAAATGTGTTTAATGGCAAGAAAGTTTGCAAGAATTATATAGTTAAAAAAGATCATCTATGTCTATTTGTTTTGTGTGTGTGTGTTTTATATTCAATACTGTATAACTACAAAGTAAAAATCACTCATATAGCTCATGTGGGACCAAATTTATTTTTATTTTTTTTCACTTCAGACTTTCTACAACTGAAAAAATCTTGATAATAATGCATTGGTTTTAGTAAGTAGTTAAAAGTCATCTGTATTTCTTCAAGTGCATTTCACAGACCAATATCATACAGTACAAAGTCCTTTTGAATTTGTGTTCAATTTTTGGCTTTGACTCCGCGGTGATGAAAGACGCCGAGCACTGGCATATCAAAGTCTCCGACCATCACCATCCATTAACTCACTATTTTTATTCTTATCTATTGTGCAATGTTGTTAGAGGTAAATTGGAGCACCCGGAGGAAACGTACACAGACAAGGGGAGAACATGCAAACTCCACACAGAAAGGTGAAGCACATGCGTTAACCGTAGTACCGCTATGCTAGTTTTAAATAGTGCTTTTCTGGACACCCAAAGAATTTTCACATGACCTTATTTATGCATTCACTTTGTAGCTGTGAAGGGTTTGTTTGGAAATTATAGGAAAAAATTATGGCTCAGTCGGATCCAAACAGTGAACAGTGAAATACTGTATACACAGTGCAAGAAAAAACAGTTGAACAAAACAGGACTTACTGCCATCACAAAAACCAGGCTTCTACTCTCTTTCTAATACACCAGCTCACTCCAACACTCCACTCACTCTCTCAACCCCCCAGTAGTGAGAAGCCACTCCTTTTAAAAGGTTGGGAGGCACGGTGGCTGAGTGGATAGCACTCTCGCCTCTCAGCAAGAAGGTCCTGGGTTCGAATCCCGGTCGGAATGGGGTCTTGCATGTTCTCCCTGTGCTTGCGTAGGTTTCCTCTGGATACTTCGGTTTCCCACTAAACCCATGCTCACTAGATTAAATCCTCCCGCTCTGGAGATGGGTTACCGGGCGCCCACTGCTCCTGACGTAAGCCTCAGTGGCAGCAGGATGGGTCAAATGCAGAGGATGAATTGCCCTACAGGGATCAATAAAGTGCACCTTTACCTTTAGCCCCGCCTCTGGGCTAATCCATTACAAATTGAAGTAAATGGACCATGAACTACATAAGTACAGACCATCTCACCCCAGTGTGAATTGTACATGTATTAAGGCAAAGCAAAATAGAGAAATACACAATTTAATTCATTACAACAGAGGCCTCTGGCCCACCAAGTGAGTGCGATCATGCGCCATACATGGTACGGCCAGGAAGTGCCTTGGTTTGGCCAGTGGAAAACGCCAGCAGGTAAGTTGTGTGTATGGGGACGTGATTATATGGGTGTGTAGCCGGCAAGTGTGCACCCTTGTGCGCTACGGGGGATAGTATTGGCGGGAAAGAGTCTGTAGTGATGCAGGGCTGGACGGTATAATGCACTACACGCACGTGTACCACAGGTAGAGGGAGCAGAACAGACTGTGACGGAGCCGTCACCAGTGCTCCGTCACAGTAACACACACACACTCATATGTAGCAATGTTGAATACTATGTATCCTACCGTCTCCTTGGACCAGGGATGAGGAGACGACGAGCACAAAGGCTTGGCTAATTAAAGTAGGTAAACTTGAGCAGACCTGTCTCGCTCTCATTGACCTTTATCAAAACCCTGGCATTCATGTCGACCCAGCGCTGGCACTGTCCAGCGAGGTGTGGGGTAAACAAACTCCGGCTCATTAGACTGGAACAGAGAGCATCACATCACCACAGCAATCTACACACACTTCACAATAACGTACACAAAACATCTTTGTGGTATAGAGGTGATGGAATAATAACAAGGGCAATTCCATGCAATGTAAGGTGAATATGGCGGCCCTCAGTCAGCGCTCAGAGTTTTCCAGTCATTACCATTTGTGTTTGTGATCTAAAGATGTGACAGGATAAAAAAAAAAAAATGCTTGTTAAAACAAACTGTTCTGAGAAACTGGATTCATAGATTTAATTCCATAGTTTATTTTTGTGTTTTCAACATTTGGTGCTCCAGCTTGAATTACAGTATGTTTATTGGACTTGACAGAGAAGTTTACTCTCACCGGCAAGCTGAGCTAAAATTGATATAATGCACAGGGCCTGTCTGAAGGAGTTTTGTTTTACTCCCTTGGTAAGCATCCATTATTCTTATTTTCATTATGTAAATTGAGTTTTGCTTTTCTGGAGATTAAAGCATAGATAAAAACGAACTTGGGTTATTCAAATAGCAAGGTTGTTTGATTAAAACCATATTCTAATTCTCCAAATCTGATCCTCCATCTCGTACATCCGTCCTATCTGTCCACATTACAGGCACATGTACTGTAAAGACGGGAATCGAGGAAGCTTTTATGTGAGCTTTTAGACAGAGCCAGCGTGTCTCTTTGTGTCTTGCTTCGACAGAAATCCAATAATTCCAGGGTCTCATTAAGTGTGGGCAATTTACCTGCTGTTCGGTGTCAGGGGCAGATCTGCAGAAGGCACCCCATAGCACGGCGAGTCCACAGTGCACCACGAATGCTGTAGTGAAGCGTTTGAACATGCAGTACAGCACCTCGGTCTCACTATTCTTATTCAGAAAGGGGCTTTCTCAAGCTCCTGCTCCCTACCTTCTATCCTCCCTGCATCCTCGCCGCGGACAAAAAGAGGAAATCAATGCAACCAGGGATCAATGGGACTCCTCCATTACAAAGCCAATCTGCTCCCCCTTTTTCAGAAAAGATGATGTAAAG